>JACEFO010001732.1:600000-825000 GCA_015342445.1 Digitaria exilis
GATAAGTTTGTTTTTTTAGCAAAGCTAAATATGTGTAAACTTTGTGCACATGGTTTTAAAGGCAAAACTAGATGATAATATATGTGCATCAGAATCAAGTTCACACATATAATGTCGTCCTCAGTGATAATCTAAAACAGGGCCGTAACATCAAGAGAGTTAAATTTATTACATGCCTAGGTCTTTAGCAAACAAGCAAAACAAATACCTTTATTCTAGCAGTGATATTTCAGCAACTACACGGGTAGAGACCGGTGAAAATGTACGCCTAGCATTCACCAAAATCTTTATAGTGCTCCACATAGTTCTCTTGTTCTCTGAGCGGGTATTATACCAAGGTGGATAAACTACGGTTGGTACTCAGAAAGTTTTGGGAATCATACAACGTGCAAGGCTTAAACAAGGATGGATGATGTTTAAACACAATCGTTTTTAGTTAGCAATCTATTTACTAAGATATAAGTTTGTACCAACCCACAATTAAGTATATAAAATAACATAAATATAAACATATGTCCATAACAAATAATTTATACCATCTTTGAATTAATAAAAATCATGTGAGTGTTGAAGTGTTTTAATCCGTGAGCATGGCCAGTATATCAATTTTAAATACTAGGAGGTTACATATCTTTAACCAAGATTGGGCAATGCAACCAAAGTCGTCAAGGTATGCAAGGACCTTAAACACAACAAAACAAAACAACTGAGTGATTGTGGATTAACTATGAGATGTCTACAAAGATTTCCTAGTAATAGTAGCCAGATAAGGTAGCTAAATCAGAAGTACTCCCTCCGTCCCAAAATAAGTATAGTTGGGTGTCTATGCCGCTAGTTTGACTGAATTTGTAGAAAATCCATGCAATATTTAAATCTCTAAATATTTTTTTTATAAAAACTAGATATAAATATCTATATAATGATGTATATATTGTACCATAAATTTTAATATATTTTATATTAAATTGAATCAAGACGTTTCTCGAGGAGTGAGGAAAACAGTTATTTTAGGACGGAGAGCGTAGAGCATAGGCCTCCCTAGTAGATATAGCAACCCAGTCTATACCCGATCAACCAATGCCCCTTGCACCCTTTAGTCCTTTCAATAAAAAAAAACCATAAACTAGAGTTTCTAATCAGTTATCCAGGACTAAATCCTTGTTGTTGCACCATTTTTATGTTTGGTTCTCCATTTTACATATAATCTTGTACTTAAGGAAAACATAAGGACATGAAATAAAGTAAGTTTATTACTATTAAACTAGAACTAGTAACTTTT
This sequence comes from Digitaria exilis, assembly GCA_015342445.1. NCBI lineage: Eukaryota > Viridiplantae > Streptophyta > Magnoliopsida > Poales > Poaceae > Digitaria > Digitaria exilis. The sequence goes on from JACEFO010001732.1 coordinate 601,280, forward strand.
AAGTCTCGGTTGGAGAGAGCCTTCACTCTCGATTAGCCACCTGGAACTTAAAGTACATCAATAGGTATCTAAATCAGTACTCCCTCTGTCTCAAACCAGTATCGTTTTGTGTGTCTGTGCCGCTAGTTTGACTGAATTTGTAGAAAATACGTGTAACATTTAAATCTCCAAATATTGTTTTTTATTAAAAACTAAGTCTAAATATCTATCTAATGATACATATATTGTACCATAAATTTTAATACACTTTTTTTTATATAATTGACCAAAGTTGTTTCTCTAGAAGTGAGAAAGACGGTTATTTTCGGATGGATGGATTAGAGCGTAGGCGTCCCTAGTAGATATAGCAACCCAGGCTATACCCCATCAACCACTGCCCCTTTAGACCTTTCAATAAAAAAAACTATAAACTAGAGTTTCTAATCAGTTATCCAAGGCTAAATCCTTGTTATTGTACGTTTTTTATGTTTGGTTCTCCATTTTTCAAATAATCTTGCACTTAAGGAAAACATAAAAGACATGGAATAAAGTATGTTTATTACTACTCCATCCGTCAAATTGTTAATCATTCTAGCTTTTTACCAGATTCATTGAAGATGTTATGAATCTAGACAACTGTATGTCTAGGTTCATAGAAGGTGCCATGAATTTAGACACTCAAAATGACACCTAGAATGACTAATATTTTTTAACGGAGGGAGTATTAAACTAGAACAGGTAACTTTTAAGCCCCAATTGGAGAGAGCCTTTGCTATCGATTAGCCAACTGGAACTTGAAGCATATCAATAGAACATGTGCAATTCATGAGTTTCAAAAACTTGCAACGTCTTGTCTCACTTACAGCATCATCTACCATCCCACCCATAGAACACATGTGATTGAGTGGGAGATGCTATTCTTTTGAAGTAATCCGTGGAGGAATTGCCGATAGGACTAAAGGTTTCCTACAGTCTATGAAATTTTCACCCTCACCCTTTAGCCCCGGTTATTTTTGTACATGGGACTAAAGAGTGTCCTTAGTCATCCATACGACTATGAAAGTTTCATCCTCACCCTTTAACCCCGGTTGTTTTAGGTTTAACATGGGACTAAACATAAAACTGTTTTAGGTTTAGTCTCATCTTAGAGTTTATGTTAGAGAGCACAACTTACAATTACAAGGTGAGGACTTGATTACTTCTTTTGTTGAGCATGATGGCACAATGGTAGCTATTGACTCCTATTATAGTAGTCACAAGAGAAAACTTCGAATTGAGAGCTTATTCCAGCCATTGGTTTTTGACATACCACTTTTGCATTGCATGCAAAACTGCAGGTTACAACATGTCGCAGTATTTGAAACAATGGCCAGAGATATATTCACCTTGCTTCTGGATGGCCACTTTTGCATCAATGCAAATGATATTCATCATAAGCTTATCTTCTCAATTCCTGTTCAAGAAAATAAGATGGTGCAGCCAGAGATTGAAGACTGCAGCTCATGAAAGCAATGAACATTCATACCAGAAGCAAAAGAATACTGAAATGAAGCTGGGTGTATCATATCAAGCAACCAAAGCTTGCTGCCTGCTTATATTGGCCATTCATGTTCTAAGGGCATATCTTTTGCAGTTCCATGAAAGAATAAATTATTGTAGTTATCTAACCTGCGTTATCAATGAAGGTCTGCTGCTGCTGTCCTGGATAATATTGTCACTAGCAATATTCAGTTTTAAGGACAAAAAATCTACAAAACTACCATTGATAATTAGGACATGGTGGATGTTCAACTTTCTAGAACCAATTACCAGGGTGGTATTGGATCTCAGATCTATTTTATCGGATCATGAACCCATAGGATATGAAGAATGGATCAATATGTTCACTCTTGGTGGTTGCGGTTATCTGTTTGCAATTTCAGTAACAGGAAGAACAGGGATCACCTTGACAGATAGTAGCATAACAGAGCCACTTCTGATCCCAACAGTAGCACACCAGACAGAAGTTGGAGGATCCTGTCTGTATGGAAAAGCAAGTACTCTAGACCTTATCACATTCTCTTGGATGAACCCTGTCGTTGCTACTGGATACAGGAAACCTCTAGAGAAGAATGATTTGCCAGATATCGATGGAAAAGATTCTGCAGAGTTCCTCTCTTATTCGTTTCAAAAGATCAGAAATGATGTTGAACGAAGGCATGGTTTAAGTATCTCATCATTCTATAGTGCACTGTTTCTATTTGCTAGACGGAAAGCAATGATCAATGCTGGATTTGCAATGTTAAGTGCCATTGCATCCTATGTCGGACCATCACTGATTGACAACTTGGTAAAGTTCCTTGGTGGGAGGAGGCAATATGGACTAGAAAGAGGCTACCTTCTAGTTTTAGCTCTTGTAAGTGCCAAAGTTGTGGAAATAATAGCTGACCATCAGTTCTTTTTTGGAGCTCAACAGCTTGGGATCCGACTGCAAGCTGCTTTGATATCCCACGTCTATCAAAAGGGGCTCAACTTATCCTTCAGTTCGAGGCAGAAGCATACTAGCGGAGAGATCATAAACTACATGGCTGTAGATATACGACACATATCTAATTTCTTATGGTGCATGTACAACATCTGGATTCTACCCGTAGAGCTGATTCTAGCAGTCTATGTACTCTATAAAAATCTAGGGGCTGGGGCCTGGGCTGGTTTAGCAGCAACACTACTATTGATGGCTTGCAATATTCCAGTAACCAGAATGAAAAAAGAGTTGGAAGTCAATATCATGGCTGCTAAAGATGAGAGAATGAAGGCAACAACAGAAGTCATTAGAAGCATGAAAATACTGAAACTGCAAGCATGGGATATGCAGTACCTTCAAAAGATAGAGGCTTTACGAAGCGAGGAGTACAAGTGGTTATGGAGATCTGTGAGGTTGTCAGCTTTGACAACACTAGTATTTTGGGGGGCACCTGCATTCATATCCTCCGTGACATTCGGCTCATGCATATTGATGGGGATTCCTCTGACTGCTGGTAGTGTTTTGTCTGCCCTTGCAACATTCCGGATGCTACAAGGTCCAATCTTCAGACTTCCTGGCTTGCTTTCAGTGTTCGCTCAGGGGAAAGTATCAGCTGAAAGAGTGGCAAAGTACCTACAGGAAGAAGAATTGAAATGTGATGCAGTTACAGATGTGCCAAGGAGCAACACATGCTATGATGTGGAGATTGATCATGGAACATTCAGCTGGGACATTGAGACCACTTCTCCAACTCTCACAAATATAGAGTTACAAGTAAAGAGAGGGATGAAAGTAGCTATCTGTGGAATGGTAGGTTCTGGAAAATCCAGTCTATTGTCATGCATACTTGGGGAGATACCAAAGAGAAACGGGACTGTCAGGGTCAGTGGGAGCAAAGCATATATTCCTCAAACTGCCTGGATTCTGTCTGGGAATATCAGGGAGAACATTCTATTTGGAAACCCATATGACAAGGAAAAGTATGAAAGGATTATACAAGCTTGTGCACTGACTAAAGATCTTGACTTGCTTGCAAATGGAGATTTGACTGAGATTGGTGAAAGAGGAATTAACATGAGTGGTGGACAGAAGCAGAGGATACAGATTGCAAGGTCAGTATACGAGGATGCAGATATATATCTCTTCGATGATCCTTTTAGTGCAGTAGATGCTCACACTGGAAGCCAGATTTTCCAGGTTTGTACTTTGTACTGTGAACTTGATATATTTACTGTTTGATATTTTTTTATAACAATCATACCCTAACAAGATAAAGAATTTGATCTTAAAGGATTGCGTAATGGGAATCCTTAAAGACAAAACTGTGATATATGTGACCCACCAAGTTGAATTTCTTCCAGCTGCAGATATTGTACTGGTTAGCGCCTAAAATATCTTTCTCTTGATCATGTCAGAAAGTTAAATTTTCAAAATAACTGACAATGTGTGTACACGTTAACTGGTAATGCAGGATGGAAAGATCGTACAGACAGGGAACTTTGATGAGCTCCATCAACAGAATATAGGATTTGAACCTATAGTAGGAGCCTACAGTCAGGCTCTTGAATCTGTAATGAACGCTGAAAGCGGCAGCAGAAGATCGTCATATAAGGAGAAATCAGCATATAGCGATGATGAGCTCAATGCTGAAAACGAAACAGATGATCAGCTTCTGGGTATGGCAATGCAAGAGTCAGCACATGAAGTCTCACAAGACACCAATGATAAGGGGAAATTAACACAAGATGAGGAACGAGAAAAGGGAGGCATTGACAAGAAAGTTTATTGGGCATACCTGAAGACAGCTCATGGCGGTGTCTTCGTTCCAGTAGTAATAATTGGTGCACGGCTATTCTTCCAAATATTTCAGGTAGCAAGCAATTATTGGATGGCATGGGCATCCCCTACATCATCTACGGCCACCCCAACCATTGGATTAGGCCTCCTCGTTTCTGTGTATATTGCACTATCTATGGGAAGTGCACTATGTATCTTGGCTCGCTCCATGCTCACATCACTAATTGGCCTACAAATATCAGAAAAATTCTTCAAGAACATGACTCGCTGCGTTCTTCGTGCCCCAATGTCCTTCTTTGACTCCACACCTTCTGGCAGAATCTTGAGCAGGGTATTGTTGATTTAGTTTTTTCTGAAATTTCATACCAAGTCACATGCTAACACACTAAGTGATCAACTCATTAATGTGTGTTTTTCATGTAACAGGCCTCCAATGACCAGAGTGTTCTAGATCAGGAAATATCAACCGGCTAGGTTGGTGCATGTTTTCCGTCATACAAACACTGGGGACCATTTGTGTAATGTCCCAGATGGCAAGGCCAGTTTTTGCCATCTTCATTCCTGTGATGGTGGTTTGTCTCCTATATCAAGTATGAACTCCTAAAAAACATCAGAACTTGCTCAAAACTTAAGTTTTTCGCTTTAGTTTCTCTCTTTACATTATGCGGATGGTTACTATTGCAACCATGAATTTAAGGGAGCTTTCGTAGCAGTTTCTCATTAATCATGTTACATATTTAATGAAATTGATGAACCTTTGCACTTCATGTATATTGTGCAGCGCTATCAAAGACCAGCAGCAACAGAGCTGACTCGTTTATCACAGATTCAAAGGGCTCCAATCCTACACCATTTTGCAGAGACACTTTTGGGAGCATCAAGTATTCGAGCATATGGACAGAAAGAGCGTTTCACAAAAGCAAACCTTGATCTTTTTGACAACCTCTCCAGAGCGTCATTCCATAAGTTCGCTTCAACAGGGTGGCTTTCTCTCAGGCTCGACATGCTATCCAACCTTGTCTTTGCAGCTTCTTTGGGTCTGCTAGTCAGCCTTCCTGAAGGTTTATTGAACCCAAGTAAGATAAATATGCAAAATTCATGGAAATTAATATGTCCTTGTTTGATGAACGACGATTGCACACTAATATTATTGCACATGCAGGCATTGCTGGGCTTGTGGTAACTTATGCATTGCATCTCAACGAAGAGTTAGCATCTATGATTTGGAGCATTAGTAAAATAGAGAGCAAAATGGTATCAGTAGAAAGAATACTACAGTATTCAAGGATCCCTAGTGAGGCTCCTCTAGAAGTTGACTACTGTAGACCACCAAATAGCTGGCCAGAAGATGGAACTATAAATATAAGATGCTTGGAGGTATGTGAAATGCAATCATTACTCATGACCTACCATCAGTGCAAGTGACCAAGTTAAATATGCATACAAGTTACAATTATAATGTTATCCAGCATCAAATTAAAAAATATATTGTGCTTAGTAAAAAAAATTAAAACTCAAGCATTAAGATTAAAGTTGAATAACCACATGCCCAAAATAAGATATAATGGCTTGCTGAAGATATAGATGACACCAGAAAAAAAGTGCTTAGGTAACAATAATTGACACTCCACTACTTCACCAAAGAAGGCAAGAAGAATAGTATAAAAAAATCAATGAGAGCAAAAAAGAGGTTTCTCTTGCAAAACAAATTAATTATATATTAATAAAAGTGGGGGGGGGGGGGGAGGGTACCATATGGTCAAGGAGGAGCCATTAAAAGTTAAGACTTCCAGAGACAGACACTGTAAAAAAACAATGCAACTCTTTTCTTTATTTTTATATAATGAGAAAAGGATATTTTACAAAATAAAAGCTATGTTTTAATTTTTATCTCGATATATACATGCGTTTGCTTAAATGGATCCATCTAATGTGGCTTCTTTGCTTTTACAGGTTCAATATGCAGAGCATCTTCCATCTATTTTAAGAAATATATCGTGTACCATTCCAGGAAGGAAGAAGGTGGGCATTGTAGGACGTACTGGAAGTGGAAAGTCAACTTTAATTAATGCACTTTTCCGGATCATTGAACCAAGGGAAGGAACAATAGAAATAGACAATGTTGACATCTGCAAAATAGGGCTGCATGATTTACGCGGCAGACTCAGCATCATCCCACAGGATCCAACAATGTTTGAAGGAACTGTAAGAGGGAATCTTGATCCACTAAATGAGTACCCCGATCAACATCTATGGGAGGTAACTTAATAAATCGCAAATACCATCATGATAAATAAAACCTTATTTATACACATGCGAAAAGGGGCTAAGTTACTAGAAAATATTTTTCCCTCACAGTGCATGCTCCATATTATCACCAAAATTTTAAGAGACTGGAACTGGAAATGGGAGAACACATGTAATTAGTAACAAACAATTCCTAAGAATTCTAATGTAGCTCATAACAAATTGGATCAAAATTCATAATCTAAATTTATACAAAAGTGAACAGAGGGAAGGAAGTTCCACTAAAAAATGCTGACTAGAGGGAGGAGAAGGCACTTACTGCTTATGAAACCTGATAACAAAATTGTTTTCTTATTATGGTCAGGTATTGGATAAATGCCAGCTTGGTGATATAGTACGGAAAAGCCCAAAGAAGCTAGATTCCTCAGGTAATGCACTCTTTCAGGTCCAGTGCCTAGATGTGAAAAAGTAGGGTTCATGGGTAGGTAATATTTACCGTAGGCAATTTTTTTATGAGACTATAATCAAACTGGACCCCCTGCAGTAGCCGAAAATGGGGAAAACTGGAGTGTAGGTCAGAGGCAGCTGTTTTGCCTCGGAAGGGTTCTGCTAAAGAGAAGCAACATCCTGGTACTCGATGAGGCCACAGCTTCAGTTGATTCCTCCACTGATGCTATTATCAAAGAAATCATCCATCAAGAGTTTGGGGACTGCACGGTGCTGACAATAGCACACAGAATCCACACAGTCATTGACAACGATCTCATTCTTGTGCTCAGTGAAGGTATGGCCCCCGTTTACAAGCAAACACCAGTCCTCTGTATGCCATTGGATGACCTAGCGGCCGTGATACTAAAACCCATACTGTTTTATGATGAGCAGGAAGGATCGTGGAGTACGACACACCGTCGAAATTGCTGATGAACGAGAACTCTGAGTTCTCCAAGCTCGTCAAGGAGTACTCGAGGCGGTACCAGCGCTTCAGCGGATCGAGCAAACCGCTGAAACAGGGAGCAACCAGTACAGCATGAAGCCAGGGAATTTGAACTTCAAGATCAACAACTATAGGCGTCATAGCTCTAGCCAGTGATTCTGTTTCTGTCTTGCCGATGGGAGCAGAATGTTCTGTATATAAGGAAGATAAACGATAAGAACCTGCAGGTACTGTAACAATAAGCAAACGTTCTGTAAATGTGTGGACGTGGATTATGAATTCGTAACTATAGTACATTTTGTCATTTCCAATTGTAATATTTGATCAGGGCCTTACACGCAGCGTCTCCGGTCAGGCATTCAATCGAACAGGTGGGCACAGGGCAGGGCGCTCGAAGCCGTCGCCTCAGTAATGGGGCTATCCATCACCCACAGGTTATTCCGTGAGAGGGCGGAGATGATCAGCCAGGCGGGGCGTCTGTGTCGTCGCCGGATAGGGGTGGGGCGGAAGAAGGAGCGATGAGTGCCGTCCGTCGGCTGACAGCAAGGTGTCGCTGCAGGCTGTGGACCGCAGAGGTGGTTTTACGAGCATCTCTCAGAAGCATAGTAAACAGCGTTGGCTCGTTATCGCTTCAAGCCTACAACTTAAAAAAATTCGATTTTCAACCTCCAACTATACCAAAAATCTAATTTTTAACCCTCAACTACAAAACCGGATACAAAGACCATCCACCTATCAAAATCGTGCAGATTTGGCCATAGCGGTTTCAAAGGTGGTTTTTTATTTTTTTAAAATGTAAAAAAAACATTCAAACAGAAAACATTGTAATTAATTCATTCTAATTCAAAAAAATATAAAAATTATGTCACTTATTTTGTAAAATATAAAGTATATGTTGGTAGACCATTTGAACTTAATTATATTATATATATATTTCTATTCTGAGTTTTTTTTAAAACCAATAAAACACTAGCAACAATAACAGATAATATATAAATAACTTTACATAATGTACCAATAGATAGTTACGTTTTTAAAAAACTTTTGGCATCAGTTTCATATTTTTGTGATTTAAAATAATTAGTTATGAATTTTTAAGTTTAGACAAGATTATTTTTGAAAATAAAAACCACCTTTGAAACTACTCAGATGGCTAAGTTTATACGGTTTGATAGTTGGATGACCATTTGTTTCCGATTTTATAGTTTTAAGTTAAAAATAAGACTTTTGGTATACTTTGAGACTGAAAATCAGACTTTTCTAAAAAAACACGACCTCGTCCGTCAATCTCGCCTCGCGCATACGGAAAGCATCCGCGCCTTCCGTATTCCCGTCCCGATCCCCCATAAAAAAAAAAAAAGAAACATGTCCTCCCTCCGCCTCCTTCCCGTCCTCTCCCTTCCGTCGTCCGAGACCGAGAGGCAGAGTCGGCTTGCCTCCCCTCCACGGTTGAGGCATCGTCTGCGGTTCAGGCAAAACGGGACGCCCTCCCTACGCAGGAATTCGCCGTCTCCAGGCAGAAAGGATCGGCGGCACCCATCACTTCCAAACAGGTGATGGCAACTGAGCTTCCTTGCTTTTTCCTGTCCTCCAGTCACAACAAGGGTTATCGCGGCTAGGGTTTATGTGTTCTTATTAATGGTGATTGGTAAACGATTACACCCGCAAAAAATTGTATGATGAAGATTAGTCCCGTTTTCCCTCTTTTCAGATGTCCTCGTGGACAGGAGCTTCGATTTGGTCAGGCGCTGGAAAAACGGATCGGCAAATTCAACCTCGCTTGCCATCCGTCCGTGCATCGGCTCCTTCCCCTCACGTACGTTAGGGCCGGCGCTCTTTCGCTTGGGTGGCTTCGGCACTGTGGGGGAGGGGCTTTCACCTGAGCGGCGAGTCGTCGGCCCACACGTGCTTGGAGAAGAGGTAAAGGCGGCACTCGTCCGCCGAGGGCGTGACCTTCTTGGCGCCGCGATTGTAGTGGTGCTTGAGGTTGCGTTGCCTAGCTCCCTGGCGTCGATGCCCTTCCTTTTGAGGCATGCCTTGAAGAGCACGGCCCCACAGGGGCCGTTGAGAGTTGGCCGCCGTGGGCGCGGCGGTGCGTGGCGAGGGCCTTCAGGATGCAGACCTCGTCGGCAGGGCCCAAGCCGTTCCTACGCACGTGGCCCGCGCCGACGATGTACGCATCCTGGAGGCCCTCGTCGCGCACCACCGCACCCACGGCGGCCAACTGCCAAAGGCCCCCATGCTCTTTAAGCCCTCGACGGCCGCCTCGAAAGGAAGGGCGTCAGCACTAGGGAGTAGGGAGCTCAACGAGAGGCAGCGCAGCCGCCTCAAGCGCCGCTATGATCGTGATGCCATGAAGGTCGCGCCCCCCGTGGATGAACATGGGCGCCGCCTCTACCTCTTCTCCAGGCATGTATAGGCCGACAACTCGTCGACCCAACCACCGATCGCTCAGGTGAAAGCCCCCTCCCCACTAGAAGCAGAAGCCACCCAAGCGAAGAGCACCGGCGAGCCAACCGGTCAGGGAGCGCCGGTCATCGTGGGATAATCAGGGAGCGCTGCCGGCCAGCGTTGCTTCAGTGAAAGTATGTGGTATTCCTAATACTGCTCAAACTGCTTCGTTTTTATTTAGCTGATGCATTGGTCAGCACTCAGCACTGGTCTGGCAAGATTGGATTCTGAACAGAGCGAAATTCGCATCTGATATGATGCATCGTGCACAAGGTAGCTCTTTGCTGAAAACCTTTCCATATCTTCTTTCGGATGGCCAGATCGAATCAGATAGAGACAAGACGATCAAATTTGCGTACAGATGCAACATGCTAACCACTAATCGCGTATATCATTTTCAGCATTAACAAAACCAGTGTAAGAAAAAAAAAAAGGGGTCCGAGGAGAGGAACTTCTACAAAGAAAAAAAAATACATGGCATGGAGAGGAACTCATGAATAACCACTAGATTATGGAGTGCTTAAAAATATTTAAATAATAATGAGGACCTAAATACTGAATTGTTATCACTGCTGGAGAACAGAGCTTTAGTACCGGGCGCAAAGCCGGTTTAGTACCGGTTATGCGCCCGGTACTAATGGGCAGCCATTAGTACCGGCTGCACCAGCCGGTACTAACGGATGCATTTAGTACCGGCTGGTAACACCAGCAGGTTCAAATGGCGGGCCACGCGGCACGACACGCACCACGCGTTTTGTACCTGCTGGTGCTACCAGCCGGTACTAACGTGATGCCATGCGTCAAGAAACGGGGCGCTTTAGGCCCAGCTCATTTAGTACCGGCTGGTGTTACCAGCCGGTACTAAATGTTCGAGCCCGTCCTTTTTTTTCTTTTAGAAATTGCTTGCTGTTTTTTATTTTAAGTTTTTTTTTACATGTTACGTTCCTATACGTAATAGTAGTGGTTCCTACGTGTATTCTCGTACTCATATGATTAACATAATTGAAGCAATATATATGTATATATGTATATGTATATGTATATGTATATGTATATGTATATGTATATGTATATGTATATGTATATGTATATGTATATGTATATGTATATGTATATGTATATGTATATGTATATGTATATGTATATGTATATGTATATGTATATGTATATGTATATGTATATGTATATGTATATGTATATGTATGTGTATATATATATGTATGTATATATATATATATGTATATATGTGTGTGTGTATGTATGTATATATATATATATGTATATATATATGTGCAAAACCCGAAGTATTACATACATAAGTCAACAATCTCCATGTTTGAAATTACGGCCACGCTTTGTCTTCGTCTTGGATGCCGACGTCCGGTATGTAGAAAGATCCATCGTTGTGGAATTCTCCTTTAGGGTCAATGACCTCGTCTATCAGGAACCGCAGAGTTGTTCTTGTACGGCCTTGATTATGTCTGTCGGGAGGATGCATTCTTCCATACGCCATTTCTATCACATCAAAAAAATATTAGATATAGCGATATACAAGTCTTATGTTTGAATATGATCATATGCGTGACATACCTAGAATTCATCTGGCTTCATTGCGCCCGTCGGTCGTACAAACCGGTGAATAAACTCACACACATAGTAGCCACATAGGTTGTTGCGGTGCTCCTGTCTCATACACTTATGTGGAATGCAAAAGTGTTATTAAAAATACTTATTGCGTATAAACATATGTCAAAATGTTATAATTAAGTTGTTATCGGAAAGTCTAGCTTGATAAGAAGTTGCTCCTTAAATGGACCTTCATTTTCTTCCCGAAAGCGAGCCCATGCCTTGTTCATTAGGTCGATGACGTCTTGGAATTCTTCTTGTCCCTTCTTCTTTGGGTCAAGGACTATGACCAAGCTTCTCTGTAGCTCTATAACGAAAAGCATCCAATGGAAGCTGTGCAGTGAAAGACGCATAGTACGTTAGATATATTGGTTGCTTCTTTGGGTCAAGGAATATGATAAGTAAAAGTTGAAGTACTCACTGTGTGTTGTACGTCAACAGTATGAAATCACATTTTTTCTGTCTATCCAAGAATTTCCATATATTCTTCGTGGTCGAGTTTGGGGTGTTCTTGACATTATATTCGTGGATGACATTTGGGTCCATGAAGCCAAGGTTTTGAAAGCCTTTTCTCCGGCAAACTTGTTGTTCCATTCTACACGAGACAATCAAATTATAAATGTGATGGTGAACAATATTAATGAATAGATGGATGGAACATAAATGAGATGAAAGACTTACAGAACCCATGCACTGATGAGTGATTTGTTGAGGGCGTCCTGATTGAACAGATACCAGAATTCTGAAAAAATATTTATCTCATCCACCCCTCGAAAATAATGCTCGTCTCTTATATGAAGAGTTAGGTAGCACTGTCCGTCTGCAGATTGTTTCATGTACCAACTATGGAGATTACGCATCCTTGTTGGAAGATTCCTGAGTTGGTGTTCAAACACTAGAGGTTTCTTCAATTCAAATTGAGTTCTTTCAGCTCCAGGATGCATTAGGATATGGTCCTCGCCTCGTAATTGTGCTTTGGTGAGCCTTGTGTCGCAGACAAAATCAACGAGAGCTTGGTCCTCCTCTGATAGCACTTTGAGAGGTGGGATTTCTGCATACCAAGCTGTGCAATGCTCGACGCTTTTCTCTTACGCTGAGTTGCCTTTTTTATTTGACGGTCATAATCCGATAAGGGACTTTTCGTCTCTTGTTGCTTCTTCGCCTGTTGTTGCTTCTGCCACGCAGTGAATTGCTTTCGAGTCATCTCGGGTGTGGTTTTCTGACTAGGCGGTGAAGCCGGTTTCTGCGGCACGGGAGGCGGTTTCTTAGGAGCTTTCTCCCAAGCCTCCTTCTTCTCCTTAGGAGGTGGGGGCACAAGAGGTGGCTGGATCCTAATTCTGCTTCCGCCACCAATTTTCCGTGCATCCTTTGGTGCAGGTATTGGTGCATTTGTAGATTTTGTAGGAGGCGCAGGCGAGCTAACGCTCGGATCTGTTCCAGCAGGCTGCGCATCCTTGTCTTTAGTAGGAGATGGTGGAGGCTCCATTTGAGCAGGCTGCTGATGAATTTGATTTGGAGGTGTCTGTGGATCATTGCTAGGGGGCGTAACGTCTGCAGTTGGTGGTGATCTTATGCCAGTGTCCTGTCCCGATGATTCTGTTATGGTGAAACGTGGAAATATGACATACTTCTTCTACCAACATATCCAACTATGCAACACTTGACCTAACACCTTCTCACCATCGCCTCCTTCGATTTCGAGGTCGAGGTCCTCCCACCCAAGAAAGACCCGATCGACATTGACCTTTGCATATCCCGGGGGAATTGGAACACCGTGTATAACCCCGCCAACAATAGGGACCTCAGCAACAACATCTGCTACTGCTTTCGTCTTATTTCCGATTACGGGAGTATGAAGCTCACATGGTTGCCTTTCGGTGATAAAATCCACGGAATAGCTTTGAGGTAACTCACTGGATTCAACACTAGACGGCACATTGGAGGCGGGGCTGATGGGGGAGATTTGTTCTTCCAGTGCAGTGACTCGTTGTTCTAGTGCACGTAATTTTGCTTCATTTTCAGCCTTGCTTCGGCTTCTGCTTCTGTAAGTCTCAAGATCTGCGCAGAAGCCATGCTTCCATGGAACTATACCCATGCCTCGCACACGCCCGGTGTGTTCAGGAGTCCCTAGGGCGTACGATAGCTCATCTTTCTCCCGATTTGGTGTGAAAGCTCCTTCTTCCTTAGCCTTTAGCACTGTCTCGAGCCTATCTACTGCTGCTCGCAGTGAATCTGATGGGATCAAATCTCCATTAGTCATATCAAGAGTCCCGCCATGTGCAAAGTAGTACCAGTTCGCTCTTTCAGGCCAATGTAGGGTCCGCGGGTGAATCCTTCCATTATCAGATCCTTTTCTATCTTCTCCCACTTTGGAATTGCCTTCCTATACCCACCTTGTCCAGTATGGTGGGAGTGAATCTTTTTGCTCGCGTTGGCTTTGTTTTGCTCTCTCACAGCAGCTCTGTCTTCTGAGAGACAGTTTTGGACAAATTGATCCCAGTGTGGATGAAGTTTCTGGAACTTATTTTCAAAGTCAGGTGTTGTCCCTTTCTTGATATAATCTTTCTTTAAGTTTTTCTTGAATGTTTGGAAAGCAATCGTCATTTTCTTCAAGGCGAACTTCTTCACTTGCTCCTTAATATTTTCTCCATCTGGAAGTGTGAAGTGCGACAACAACTGCTCCCAGCACATCTCTTTCTCTTGTTCAGGTACTATATCTGCAGATTCAATCCCTTTAACTTTTTCCCAAGCTTTGAAACTGATGGGGATGCTCTCCCTAAGAATGTATCCTGCCTGATTGACAAACTTTGTCCTTGCATCCTCTGGAGCTTTCGGGGCACCTTCTTTGTCGATCTCTCTAATGATGATTTTCCCCGTCATCTTTGCTTTAGTGCTTCGTTTACGTTTCTGACCAGACGTCGAAGCCTGAGAAGATATCCATTCATATATAAATGATCCTAAGTATGAACGAAAAGTACATAGCATGTGTCTGTGTATATATACCTCGGGTACATCTTCTTCCTCGGAGTTAGAATGAGCAGCCTCATCACCATCACCTGTGACGTTAAGATACTGGCTGCCATCATACTCGCCTTCGGGTACATCTTGTTCAAGTGGTAATTCGAAGTTGTCTCCTCTGATGAGATGGCTCATGAACTCATCGATGTTTTCACGTCCATCATCCATTTGGAATGCTAAGAGTAACACAATGAGCATATTTGTAATAATACTAGTAATCTAGGGGCTAGTTTCTAATTAAACTAGTAATCCAGGGGCTAATTTGAAATAATACTAGTAATCCAGGGGCTAATTTGTAAAATTACTAGTAATCCAGGGGCTAATTTATAATATTGCTAGTAATCCAGGGGCTAATTTGTAATATTACTAGTAATCCAGGGGCTAATTTCTAATTAAACTTGTAATCCAGGGGCTAATTTGTAATTTCAATAGTAATCCAGGGGCTAACTTATAATTAAACTAGTAATCCAGGGGCTAATTTGTAATATTACTAGTAATCCAGGGGCTAATTTATAATTAAAC
The DNA here is from genome assembly GCA_015342445.1 of Digitaria exilis. Classification (NCBI taxonomy): domain Eukaryota; kingdom Viridiplantae; phylum Streptophyta; class Magnoliopsida; order Poales; family Poaceae; genus Digitaria; species Digitaria exilis. The sequence goes on from JACEFO010001732.1 coordinate 616,357, forward strand.
TAGTAATCCAGGGGCTAATTTGTAATAATACTAGTAATCTAGGGGCTAATTTGTAATATACTAGTAATCCAGGGGCTAATTTCTAATTAAACTAGTATTCTAGGGGCTAATTTGTAATAATACTAGTAATCCAGGGGCTAATTTGTAATACTACTAGTAATCCAGGGGCTAATTTCTAATTAAACTAGTAATCCAGGGGCTAATTTGTAATAATACTAGTAATCTAGGGGCTAATTTCTAGTTAAACTACTAATGCAGGGGCTAATTTGTAATTAATCGTAATTACTGGTAATTCTAATGAAAAAAACCTAAATTAAAAAAAGGCTGACGTCAGCACGAATTGTGCTCACGTCAGCCCGACAAGGGCTTACGGAGGCGGCGGCGACGGTTCCGGCAAGGAGGAGCTCGGCGACGACGAGGTGGCGAAGGCGGCGACGAGGAGGAGGCAGCGACAACGAGGAGCTCGGCGACGAGGTGGCGGCGACGAGGTCGAGGAGGTCGCGACGGAGGACGTCGACGGCCGGCAGCGGAGGATCGAGGAGGAGGTGACTCGGACGGCGACGAGGAGGAGGCGGCGATGAGGAGGAGGTGCGTGGCTCGGACGGCGACGAGGAGGAGGCGGCAACGACGACGATGGCCTCGGCTGGCAGTGGAAAAGAAGAAGCGCGCGATCGAAAAATGGCTAAGTGTTGGGCGCTCCCCATTTAGTACCGGCTGGTGGCACCAGCCGGTACTAAACGCCACCAACTTTGAATTCGAGCCACGGGTGGCGTTTAGTACCGGCTGGTAGTGCCGGTACTAAACGCCCAAAACTGTTCAGTTCCCGCCTTCTTCTTTTTTTAGTTTTGTATTTTTTTTAATTATTTACTTATTATTCATTTATACGTAATAAATACAGAAAAATATCAAAAAATATATATATTCAACATGAAAAAAGGTTGATAGATGATATTTAATATGTTTTAATATGCCGTTACCTGTTAATAAATTTCTTACTTCCTTTATGGCTCATTTAATGTTTTGATATTTAAGGCTATTACAGAAAATACATAAATTGAGTTCATTAAATTAAATAAATTCACATTCTTAAATATTTGTGTTTATTCAACATTTTGGATTCTTATAAACCTATGTAGCTTAACTAATTCTTATTATAAAATAGAAAATATAGAATTTCAAATAAATGAAAGACAATAAAATATAAATGTATATATTTTTTTAACATGCAAAAATAGTTTACAACAATTCATGTAATATACTATATTCTGTTGACTTTAGTTAATAAATTATTTACTTTATTTGTTACTAATTTAAGATTATCATACTTTGGAAATTTATTTAATTTTTTAAAAAATACATAAATTAACTTAAAATTATTTTAAATCTATGTAGTTTGAATAATTCTTATTACAAAATTAATAAAAGATAATAAATTGACATAAAATTGTAATGGAACATTGATAAAATTGTAATGGGACATTGATACTTTTCTTCTAAATAAATTGATAGATAAAATCATTACTTCAGTTCATACATGCAACATTTTCACCGAACTAATGGAACATTGATACTTTTCTTCTTAACTAAGACTCCATCTTTATGATCACGACGTAAATACGGAGCATCTTCTCGAGACTAAAGGATGGTAGGGTCAACATCAATTGAAAATGGAGGGAGGTCATCAATCCGATTAAATTCTTCGGAATTATCTGAAACGTCCTCAACTCCAATGATTTTCCTCTTCCCAGATAGTACTATATGACGTTTAGGTTGGTCTTTGTTAGGGCCTTTTTTCGGTTTGCTTGACATGTCCATCACATAAAAAACCTGACTGACATCCTTTGCTAGAACGAAAGGTTCATCTTTGTATCCAATCTTACTAAGGTCGACTGTTGTCATCCCATACCGGTCCACCAAAACGCCTCCTTGAGCAGGGTTCACCCATTGGCAACGAAATAAAGGGACTTTCAATAGAGGTCCATACTCCAGTTCCCATATCTCTTCTATGACACCATAATATGTCTCTTTTGTACCCTCATCGTCTATTATTGCATCGATACGAACACCACTGTTCTGGTTAGTACTCTTCTGGTCTTGTTTTCTTGTATAATATGTATTTCCGTTTATATCGTACCCTTGGTATAACAAAATGGTGAGAGATGGCCCCCTAGCTAACCACTGAAGTTGTTTGTCAATCGATTGGTCACCCATAAGAAGTCTTCGGAGCCAAATAGCGAATGTTTCTTTATGGTTACGTGTAATCCATGCTTCACTTTTATCAGGGTTTGATGACCGGATAATATTCTTGTGCTGAAGCATATATGGAGCAACTAGTGATGAGTTCTGCAAAACCGTGAAGTTTGCTATGCGCTTATCAGACTCAGGGATTGTCAAACTACCTTTCTTCCCTAACGTTCCCTTTCCCTTCAGCCGCCCCTCGTGGCGTGACACGGGGTGGCCGACCGGATCAATGTCATTAACAAAATTAGCACAGAATTCTATGGCCTCCTCTGTTGCATAGCCATTAGCGATGGATCCTTCTGGGCAAGCACGATTGCGAACGTACTTCTTTAAGACTGCCATGTATCTCTCGAAGGGATATTGTGTAGGAATGCTGGACCCAAGATCGAGATCTCTTTTACAAGGTGAGTAAGGAGATGGGTCGTAATGTTGAAGAATGAAGGTGGAAAGACCATCTCAAAACTGACAAGGCATTGGACCACATCCTGTTGCATCCTTTCAAGTTTTCTTGGATCGATTATCTTCTGTGAGATTTCATTCAGAAACGCACATAGCTTTACGATTGCCAATCTTACATTCTCTGGTAGAGTACCCCTTAATGCAACCGGAAGCAACTGTGTCAACAACACATGGCAGTCATGAGACTTTAGATTTGTGAATTTCTTTTCTGCCATCTGTATTATTCCCTTGACATTGGATGAGTACCCGCTCGGTACCTTGACATTGTTCAAGCAATCAAGCATGCTTTTCTTCTCCTCTTTGCTAAGAGTGTAGCTGGCCGGACGTAAATAATGTTGTCCGTTATCCCTCTTCTCTAGATGTAAGTGCTTTCGTTGCCCCATATGTTTCAAGTCCTGACGTGCTTGGAGTGTATCTCTTCCTTTCCCATATACACCTAGAAAGCCAAGCAAGTTCACACAAACACATTTCGTCACGTGCATAACGTCAATTGCGTGGCGAACATCTAAGAATTCCCAATATGGTAGCTCCCAAAAGATTGACTTTTTCTTCCACATGGGAGCACGTCCGTCGTCCCCTTTTGGGGCTGGTTTGCTACCAGGGCCCTTTCCATGGATGACATCAACATCCTGTAACATTGAATACACGTGTTTGCCATCACGGTGCAAAGGCTTTGAACGAATTTCTTGCAACCCGTCAAAATGCTTTCCTTGCTTCCGTAACGGGTGATTAGCCGGAAGAAACCGACGATGACCCATATATACATTCTTTTTACAGTATTTTAGGTAAATACTGTCCGTATCATCAAGGCAGTGGGTACATGCCCGATATCCCTTGTTGGACTGTCTGGATAGATTACTGAGTGCAGGCCAATCGTTGATGGTTACGAAAAGCAATGCTCGGAGGTTGAAATCTTCCTGTGTGTTTTCGTCCCACACCGTTACTCCTTTATTCCACAGAACTAAAAGATCATCAACCAACGGCCTTAGGTACACGTCAATATCATTGCCTGTTTGATTTGGACCTGGGATAAGCACCGGCATCATGATGAACTTCCGCTTCAAACACATACAGGAAGGAAGGTTCAAAATACTAAGAGTCACAGGCCATGTGCTATGACTACTGCTCTGGTTACCGAATGGATTCATTCCATCTGCACTTAGGGCAAACCTTATGTTCCTTGGCTCCGCATCGAAGTCTGGAAACTTCCTGTTTATGTTTCAAAACCCTTATCCGAAACACCATTTGTTGCCTTCCATTGAAGCATATCAAGTGTGGTATGCAATTTCTTATGCTTCTCTTTACAGCCTGCGTACATCAGCTTCTTGTGATCCTCAATCATCTTTTGAAACTTTTTGTGCTCTAATGCGCTGACACTTTCTTTCTGTCCATCGAGCAAAACCTGGCCTAACTCATCTAGGGAATTATCATTAGCATCATCATCCATCGGATCCTCATATGGGGCTTCTTGGAATTGAACCCACTCACGAAGGTCATCTTCTTCTTCGTCCTCTTCCATCACGACACCAAGTTCACCATGTTTGGTCCAAAGACAATAGTTAGGCATGAAACCGACAATGACAAGGTGCGCGTGGAGTGTCCTTCGCTTGGAGTATTCCTTTTCATTTTTGCAATCTCTACATGGACAACACATGAAACCGGTTGGACTCTGCAGAATCAAGAAATGTATCCAGCCCAGTAACCCATGCACCAGTGCTTCGTTCGCCATACATCCAACGCCGGTCCATCTGAAACCATATAATGGTCTATTCAATTTTTAAATAAAATACATAATTGACAAAAACTATAACCGAGCAACAGAAATGATACACGGAATAAAGGACACGTACTGGACTATTGCAGACCGGAGTGGCCAAGATGAACAATGCCGGAGAGAGAGCTCGGAAGAAGAAAACTCTAGTATGCCTCTGTGCCGTGGAGTGAAATGGAGATGGCACAATACAGTGGAGCCTCAAGTATTGATCCGTGGATAGTCGATCATGGCGTGCCGCGAGGATCCTTCCAGACACCGCTCACCGCTTGAATAATTTGATGGAGACAGCTTCCGTCAGAGGCTAATTCAGTATTATACTAAAAATCTAGGGCTACTTAATATAATATAATAAGAAAAAAAAGGTAATTCTTATATAAAAAATAAAAATGAAACCATGCAACGGATTATAATATTTACTAGAAACACAGTTATTTAATCATGACGTGCAAATAAACCTTAACACAAAATATTACATCATTGTCTTAATATTCAATACATAATTTATTTCACAACCAACATGACAACGTTCTTCAATCTTCTTGGGTGGGATATTAGAATGCACTTGAGGATTATTTTTTTCCTCCATACGAGAGGATGGTGTAGCTGTGACCGCCGGGTTTCGTGGTGCTACAACCGACGAATAATCTCGCCTCACAGCCTCAATATTAAAAGGTGGTTCTTTCCCTGCAACAATATATTCCGCATGTGTTGCTTCCAAATAACGAAGTTGTGCTCTCCACAAACTTTTACTTGGGGTGTAACTTTTGCTAGGGGTCAATTCAATTTTTCCTTCCCACCAGACGAACGACGGTTATCTCGCCCACCACCGCTACCTCCAGCAGCAGAAGCCATGTCCTTTCGATAATACTTTTAACTTTTATATAAAGAAAATATAAAGAATTAATTATCTAGGGGCTAGTTAATAATTAATCTTGAAATCTATGTGCTAACTTATATGAATATAAATATTCTAGGGGCTAGTTCATAATTAAACTAAAAAAGAGATAAAAGGTAATTCTTATAAGAAAAATAAAAATGAAACAATGCAAAGGATTATAGAAATTATTAACACTAGAACTATAGAAATTATTAACAACAATCATGAACAACTACAAAATCTCTCTCCTCTTTCCCTCATTTTAGGAAATCACAAATTTCTCTAGCTACAAAGCATTAGATGCAACGTACTAAACTTCGGTGAGCGGGTAAATGAAGTTACTAACCTTTAGAACACTTAAATGGGTAAAATCTCCACAAATAGTTGAAAAAATGGGCAGCACCTCCCCCTAGAGCTCTTGGATGTGAAGAACAAGCTCCTCTCGGGTAGATGCAATTTGAGCGGCTGGCTATCGGGAGGAGGAATGAGCCTCTTTTTATAGAATTGCAGTTAGTACCGGCTGGAGCCACCAGCTGGTACTAACCGTGAATGTTTAGTACCGGCTGGTGGCTCCAGGATTAAAAAAACCGTTCAAACCGGTCCGGTTTTCGTGGTAACCGGTCGTACCGCTCCGGTCCGGTTGCAAAACCGGTCGGTAACCGCCCCCGAACCGACACTATAAAACCGCTCCCACCGGTTAGCCGGCCGGTTTCACCGGTTAGCCGGACCGGTTTTTTCGGTTTTAGAAACCGGCCTTACAGCGGTTTTGTTAACCCTGGGTGGCTCCAGCCAGTACTAAATTCCCTGCACCGGCTGGAGTCAACAGCCGGTGCTAACTGGTTTCACCAGCCGGTACTAACGTGTTCTAGCCGTTGCCCCTGACACTAGAGGTGTCGGTGCGCGCCATTTAGTACCGGCCGGTGACACTAGCCGGTACTAAATTGGCGCAGTGACGTCGACGCATGGCTCTTTTGCACGTTAGTACCGGCTCAAAGTGCAACCGGTACTAACGTGCCAGGGACGAATGCTCGGTTCTCTAGTAGTGTCTCAGGGGGCTTTTGCAGATATAATGACCAATTTGAAGTGATTACTCTTACAAATATTTTTGACCCAGTGGGCACATCAGAGATTACTGTTTTTACCTCACACATGATTACCTGTTCAAATGATGTTGATATTGACAAAGCTGCATTATTACTTAGACAAACCTTCCCCTCTGGCATCAAGGCATGCTCGCAGATTATGTGCACCCGAAAGGGCTGAAGCTTGCCATCTACAGTGATGCTGGATATACTAGGCTGGTAGCTATCAGTTAATTTTGTCTTGACCTGGAGTAACTGTCTAATACCCAAGCAAACCAATAGTTTGCATTTTAATAACAAACTGGTAATGAGTATTGCACTGTTTACTGCAGGACAAGGACGTGCAGTCTGAACATGCCAGGATCACTTGATCACGAAGAGCAGGATGTGAAAGCACTTTCGTCTTGGGTAAATCTCTTTTTATTTCATACCTGATGACTGATGCTAAATCAACAATGAGAAAGTGGCCGATCATCTAATAATTCTGACATTCTCAACGCTAGGGCATTGATTATCTGAAGTACGACAACTGCAAGCCTGCTGGCAGGGGTATCATGGAGAGATATGAGAATGATACCTTACGCTGCTTTGCGACTGATGGCGTTGGCCTTGGGCATTGCCAATCAATTCTTGATAAACTTCTCATGGCTAATGCAGATGCACTAAAATGAGCGATGCCATGAAGACCTATGGAAAAAATATCTCCTCATTATGTGAAGGTGAGTTTCCTCCTAGCAATACTTTTGTCCAGAGGGAAGAAGTGTTAGTGGTCCTGGTTTCTTCATCTGCATGTCCTCTATATAGGGGAAGAGAAAATCCTGCTACCTAGGCAGGAAGAATGGGAGACAACTGGAGAATAACTGAGGATAGCTCCGACAACTGGCGTAGTGTTGCTCATATCATTTTGATATACTTGGATAACTACTGAAACTGATAGGACTGAACATAGTTACCACAATATAAATGATAAATAAGTTTCAGACATGATAGATGAGTATTTGTACCGAGGGTATTTAAACTTTAAAGTCCATATGAAATACGGCTCCGCTGTGTATGCCTGTTGTGAGCCCGGCATTTTCAAATTATAAAGGATTTATAATGACAGATTTAACATTACATTAGTTGATTAGTAATTGTGAATCGCGACAACTGTAATGGCACAAATCCAACTAACCTTTTATAGTAATATATATTATTGTGTTGATACTATGTGTTTTGTACTACATATTTTTTTATCTCCCGTAGCAAGGGCAAGAACATAGTTTAAAAAAAAATTCTGATTCACTGATGCAACAGACTTGGCAAACGCCTGTTTCAATTTTGTCTTGTTTTATTCAATTTGCACGGTTCAAATGTTGGATTAATCTTTGCCAAAATCTGTTGATTAACGAAGAGTCCATGTATGTATTTCAACTCTGTTGATTAATCTTTGGGAATATATGTATGTGATTGTGCTTGCAGCGAACAGTTGTGAATAAACACATCTGGGACCAAGTATGCCAATACCTGTCAAATTTCTTATGTTCGCTGAGCTGAATCTGCTGCTGTTTTCATGATTCATGGCTGATGCTTTGAAATATTTATTAATATATTGGATAGTTTTTAAGTTCATATATCTTACCTACAATGGCATGTTAATGATCATGACTGTGGAGACTGTTTGAGGTTTAGAGTCTACTATATAAATGGGATGAGTCCATTAGGCACTAATGCATAGAATGGTTCCTCTTATTGAAAAGCGATCTGATTGCATCAACTTAGTTTTCACTTGTGCAACGAGGATGGTTGTGTCATCCTTCTGCCCTGATCAGAGCGCATTTATGAACTTCAGCAGTACATACAGTTTGCTCCTCAGTGGGATCGGCTTACCAGAACACATGCCCTAATAGATGCATACCTATTAGTTGGGGAATTACTCTGATTATGATAGTGGCAAGAAACATGTAGTTTATAGGAGTAAAAAAATGTGTAGTTTATATGTATTAGTTGGGGAATTACTCTGATTATGATAGTCACAAGCATCTTAAAAAAAAATCTATGTTGTTAGATCAGATAGTTAAAAGGAGGTGTGATATCATTGTTCTTTTCTTTCATGCTTTTGGTCCTGATTTTCTATAAGTGTGGTGATGGCAAACTATACAAACTATTTTGGTGGTATAATCATGTCTCAGCCTATTTTTGTCATGTTAATGTTTGCTTTTGTTTGCGCATATCACAAATGCATGTGCAGTACACAAGGCCGAAGACAAGAAGCACAAAAACTTCACCTTGATGCATTCCTGGAATATCTTGAAGGACAATCCAAGTGGATGGTGGCGCAGAAGGAAATTGGATGTGGCCAAAAATCAAGCAAGGAGAAACAAAAGACAGTGTTCAATTCAAGACATGCATTAGTGTAACCTGTTTCCCTTATGGTGATGGTTCTGATGCTCAGGTTTCAAGAAGATAGGAAGGAAAACAGGAAAAACAGAAGCTCAAGAAGGGTAGAACCATGAAAGCAGTGGGGTATCTAATGGCAAAGAAGAAAGAAGATGACCTTGAGAAAGAGGTAAATAAAAAGAGGTGCAACAAAGCCTTTGCATTGCAAGGAAAAAAGGGGTCAAATTGGAGAGGGAAAGTTTTGAGTTCCAGAAGCAGCAAACTCAGAAGGGCAGAGAGGAGAGAATTCTTGGTTTAGATTTTGACCGCAATGAACTAGAAACATCAGTAATATTATGAAGATCGTCATAATGATATTTTTGCAAGACATTACAATATCTAATTCACAATATGTTACTCAGTTTAGTTTAGTCTTCCTTTGTTTTGCCAATCATGAAATGATTCTTTTAAATTGTCTAGAATTATCAGTCATGAAACAGTTCCTTAGTCTAGGCAATTAAAAAGGAATTGTTTCATGACTGACAAATCTAGACAAAGGTAGACTGAACTTAACTGAGTAATTGTGAACTAGATATTGCAACATCTTGCAAGAATCTCATTCTGACGATGTTCATAATATTGTTGTTTGTAGTTCATTGTGGTCAAATCCAAACCGAGAATTCTCTCCTATTCCTCCTTCTCAGCTTACCGCTTCTGGAACTCAAACTTTTTCCTCTACAAATTTGATTCTTTCTTCCTATAGTGTAAAGGCTTGTTGCACCTCTCTTCTTTCTTCAACTCTTACTCAAGGTCACCTTGTTCTTTGCCATTAGATACTCCACTACTTCCATGGTTCTAACCTGTCGTAGCTTATGTTTCTCCGTCTTTTTCTTTCCAATCTTCCTGATGGCTGAGCATCAGAACCACCGGCATCGAGGGCAGCAGTTTGCACTGATGCAGGACTTGAATTGGCCATCCTCTTTTGTTTCTTGTTGCTGGATTTTTGGGCTCATCCAATTTCCTTCAGCCTCTCCATCCACTTGGGCTTGTCCTTGAGGATATTCCAGCAATGCATCAATGTAAACTTCCTATGCTTCTTGTCTTCGTCCTTGTCCAATGCACATGGATTTGTGATCAGCACAGCTGAAATAAAAAATTAGCATGAAAAGGTAGACAGAGACATGATTATATCATTGAAATAGTGTGCGTATATATCTTGTCATCAATTATGGAACCACTCTAGTTCCTATCTTGTATCCTAGTTAGACATCCACAACATATATTTACATGGACCAATGATTCAGTGAAGAAACTTCAGGTCGCGTACGTCGAATTGAACTATTTGTTTGTATTGAAATATTCATATATTCTTGTCCAATATGACTCGTGATTGATCAACACCTTGCATAGGATCCATGCCCACATTCATAATGTGTGTATAAATATGTGTATTATTTATTCTATATTTTGCTGCTTCATGTTTAATCCAACAGCAGCTCAACTGAATCAAGGAGGAGCTTTGTCAAATAGTTTTTGTTGCAGCAAAGTGATCAACTGATCATGGCTAATTCCGTGAAGTGATTCTCTAAATTGAACTAAATGTTAAGAGCTTAAAAAAAAAGGTAATTCTCAAGGTAAACTTCTCGCTGAGTTGCACTTAACACTTCAAATTTAAATTAGAGAATAATAGAGACTTATTTTTACACTCACGGTCACTTCAGTCAGAAAATCACTTCTCGTTTTAATAAAAAACAGCTCTACCTAAAAAAATAACCATGGCGATTCCTTTGGCACGTGGAAAGCTGAGCGAGAGGATCAGTGGACGGATGAGTTTCTTTTTTGTTCTGGATGTCATTCTTCAAATACTCTCTATTAGTTCATTCATTAAGTTTACACTTTATAGTTTATTCTACTACGGGTTACCTCCAAATAGTAGACTTTTACGCTTAAATCTCATGCTTGTTTAGTCAAAAATTGAAAACTATTCACCCCCTCACTTTAACACTTATTAAGAGTATTAAATATGAAGTAATTAGAAAACTAATTACACAGATAAAGTATAATTGGCGAGACGAACCTATTAATCCTAATTTGTATTACCTCCATCTCAATTTATAAGTCGTTTGACTTTTTTGACCCCAACTTTGACCACTTGTCTTATTCAAAAAATTTGTGCAAATATAGTCAATTTTAAGCCATTTTTAAACAATATGCATTAGTAAAGCAAGTCATAACAAAAAATTAATATTTCACATAATATTTTGAATAAGACGAATGGTCAAAGTTGGAGACAAAAAAGTCAAACGACTTATAAATTGAGACGGAGGGAGTACATGACTGTTAATATCGTGCTAAAATAAATGTGTGCTAATGACAAACTTAATTAATTGATTTGTCTCGTGAATATGTATAATTAGTTTTGTATTTAATCTATATTAAAATACTCATAATTAGTGTTAAATATCTTATAGAAACTAAACAAGCCTCAGCTGCGTGATGTTGCCTCCACGAATCTTAGCGGAGCATCTCCAAGAGTGTCTAAAAAATAAAGTGCTAAAAATCTGATTTTGGGATCTTCTATCAAATTATTGGGAGGAAAAAAACATCCTCCATCCAATAGTTCTCAAAAAATGATCTAGTACTGACAACTCAGGAGGTGGGGGTAAATTTGACTCCAGATGAAGTTATTATTAAACATGTTGAAATTTGGGAACTAGATTAGACAACTCTTGGAGCACTATTGTTTTATCCTTAGAGCATCTCCAATAGTGCCTAAAATAAGTTCCTAAAATCTTGTTTTGGGAATCAATGAAAAAACTCCTCTAATAGAGGCCTAAACTTGTGGCTACCTGTTCCAAACTCCCAAAAATAATGGGCTCTAGAGCCATTTTTTTATCCCTAGTATGCTCTCCCAATCCCGAAACAAACTATTAGAAACTGTTGAAGAAAAAGACATTTTGCTCCCAATAATTTTTAGCAAGTTTGTAAAACCTATATTTTAGGACTATTTTTTTTAGATATTGTTGAATACTCTTAGTCCCAAGACTAAGTATTGAGATGTTTTATTAGGCACTCAAAGGAAAAAGAAATTTCACCTCCCTGGAGTATGAGCCGAGTTTACATTTCCTCCTTGGACAGTATAACCAGGTATTTGACTCCCTCAGTTGCCAAAACCGGACATATGTCCTCCCCGGTCCCAATCCGTCCCGGTTTTATCCTACGTGGCACCATGTAACCCCCCTGGTTTTGTCCTACGTGTCGCCATGTGACCCCGGTTTTGTCCTACGTGACGGTGTCACAAGGTCAATTTGTCTTTAGGTTGTCTTGGTGCATGGGACCCACTTGTCATCCCCTATCTCTCCACCCTCCTCTCTCTCATCTTCTTCTCACGTTGGAACCTTCTTCCTCTGTCGCTGCAAGTCCTCTTGTGGGTGCGTGGGTAACGGGAGCCGTCGTCGATGCTGATAGGTGACGCCTCCTTCTTCCTCAATCTCTCTCATCCTCGGGTTGATGATCTTCTCCTGGATCTCTGGTGAGCGCGAACGAGGATATGCTCCTCGATCTCCGGTGAGCGCAGGCGAGGATCTGCTCTGCGAGCGCCCAATCCCTCTCGATCTCTCTGGTTCTCTCCCTAGTAGCGCCTCCCCTGCCTCTCTCTCGTTCTCTGTGTGCCCTGTATTGCTGCAGCGCTAGTAAGAGGGCCGGTGTTGATGCCTCCCTGACGGCTTTGTCGTCATCGTGGTCAGCAACTGACTCTACATCTTGTGGCGCTGCTTGAGGAACCGTGTCGCGTCGTCCTCTGCTCTCTCCGCCGGAGCTTGGTGAGGCGACGTTCGTCGGGGTCGAGAGACCTGGCGTGGAGCTCGATGAGAGGCCGAGGACACGCAAAGCTCGGTGGGAGCGGGAACTCGCGTGTGGCAAGCGGCGGGGCCAGTGCCGGGGGGCGAGCAACTCCTTCCGGACTCATCCTCCGCCGCCTTGATTCAGGGAAGAGGGCGCCGGTGAGAGAAGAAGATGAGAGGGAGAGGTAGGGGATGACGTGTGGGTCCGCGCGATGTGGGCAGGCTTATACACAAATTGACCTAGTGACGTGGTGCCACGTATGACAAAACCGGGATGACATGGCACCATATAGGACAAAACCAAAGTGGATTGAAAATGGAGAGAGTAAAAAATACTTGGTTTTGTGGTTCAAGAGGAAATGTAAACTTAGACCCATACTCCAGAGTGATGCAGCTTGCGTGTCTCCTAATTTGTGTCCCTATTCGTGTCTCCGAGACAATTGACATCAAATAAATCATCTAAATTAAATTCTGATCACATCATTGTGTTTGTTATAATAAGATCTTTAAAACTAAACCACACTTGACCATGTTTAGACTATATTTCTTTTTAGAATATTTTTTAGGTTGAACAAATTATTTTATTATGAAAATTTTGTAAAAAATATATAATCTAAACATGGTCAAATGTTGTTTAGTTTTGAAGATTTTATTAAAACAAATATAATGATGTTCTTGGAATTTAATTTGAACGATTTATTTGATGTTAATTGTCTTGGAGAACCATGACAAAACTAGGAGATTCATAAGCCGCAGTCACTCTAGTGGTGAAAAAGGACTTTTTTTTTCCGTTTTGGTGATTTTCTTTTAAGACAATCCGTTTTGGTGACGACAAGTTCACAGGCCGAGAAGTTTCAGAGCCCAAGTTATAACTTGTGCAGGACTCGGCCCTTAAACTTCTGGGTGCCCCGTGATAACTTGTGCAGGACTCGGCCCTTAAACTTCTGGGCCCGTGAACTTGTCGCCGGGCGGGAGAACGGTGGCCGCAGTCAGCCACTCGTCGTCTTGGACGATGGCAGCATCGTCATCATCTGCTGCTGCTCCATGCCGGTTCTTGTCGCCGCTCGCCACCGCCGCCTCCCGTGCCCTCCTCCTCTCCTCCTCCCGGACCCCACCACCCACAAGGAGGCGGCTGCTCCTCGCCACCACCATTGCCGCCGCCATGGCGACTTCCTCGCAGAGCGGTGCCTCGGCATCTTCCTCCTTTAAGGTCGTGGACGCCCACCTCCACGTCTGGGCCTCGCCACAGCAGGTGAGCTTCTGAGTTCTGAAGGGGGTGTCTTGGTAATAATCCCTCTGCGGTGGCGATGACCCATGACTGTCCGCGCTGGCCAAGGAGGGGTACCCGTACTTCCCAGGCCAGGAAGCGACGCTCCGGGGAGACGCCGACTTCCTGCTCGAGGTCAGTCATCTGCGCTTGCGGTTGCCTTGACACTTGTGGCCCTGTAGCCTGTAATTTGTTTCAGATTATGTGATTTGGGGATGAATTGTGCCCGTACAAGTGATAGATTGGGGATATACACTTACTGCTTTGCACATTGTGTCCATGAGATTAAAATTTTGCAGAATTGGCCTCCAAGAATCTGTTGGCCTAACACCTAGCTCTCACTCACACTCACGAACCAAACTCAGCGAGGGAACACACAGCACAAGGACTTGCCGGCGACGAACGCCGCGGAGCCGCTGCTCCTGTATCTTGACTTTTGATTAACTGAACTAGGCTAGGCAAACAAATACAGAGGACCAAGGGGCTACAAATAGGCCACGGACTTGCCAGGAGCTCCCTCCACGTCCGGCCTTAATTCCTGCCACGATCCGCAGAACCTGCGCAGCATCTCCGTGAGCCTCTCGCTCCCCGGACGACGCGGCTTCCTCCAGGCAGATCGGCACCACGCACACCTATATACCTCTAACTGCCTAACAGACTCTATCAAACTAACTCGTGCACACATACGCACATGAGCCCACGACTCAATCTACCTAGACCTATACGTGACACACACGTGCATGACCTGGACACTGCAAGCCCGGACTACTCCATGCCTCCATGAACGCACGCGCGTGGACACCTCCGACGCGAGGTTGTGCGACACACGGCTACAGGAACACCATGGCGTGTTTATTCCTAACAATCTCCCCCTAAACACGACACCACGGACTCGACCTTCACAGCAGTGTCGGCTCCTCGTCGACGTCAGCGAGCAGCGCCCGCTCCTTCTTCCTCGGACAGTCCCTCGACATGTGGCCACGCACGCCACAGTCGAAGCATTTTCCACGGTAGCGGCTCCTACCGCGCCCGGAGCTCGTGCTGCTGCCGTCGTCGACGTCGTCATGGCCTCCACCGTGTTCGCCGCCGCCACGACGCCCGCCGCCTCCATGTTGGCGTGAGCGTGCCTCCCACTGGGACTTGGTGAGCAGCAGCTGATCGCTGCTCCCGGACTTGGCCACCAACTCGTCCTCGGCGTCCGCCTCCTCCGCGACTTGAAGCTGGCCGACGAGCTCGTCCAACGTCATGGCGTCGAGGTTGCCGTGGAGCTCGATGGAGACCGCCACCTGCCTCAGTCTCCTTGGCACGACGCGCAGCACCTTCCTGACGATGCGGGAGTCGGTCAGCACCTCGCCGAGGTCTCGCAGCCGTGCGGTCACGCGTTCGACGCGGACAGCGAACTCGCCCACCGCCTCGCTGTCGTGGAAGCCGAGGTTCTCGAACTCCTTCATCAGCCGCTGCACGTTCACCGCCTTCACACGGTCGTCGCCGCCGCGCATCTGCTTTACGGAGTCCCAGGCCTCCTTCGCCGTCGCCTTGACAACAAGTCCGGCCTTCATCTCCTGTGGAACGCCGCGGAGGATCGCCGACAACGCCCGGCGATCGAAAGCCCGATCCGTGCTCGCCTTCTCCACTGCGCCCCACAGCTCCAGCGCCTCCAAGGCCACCTGCATAAGCAAAGCCCACTCCTGATAGTTGCCTTTGCCCAGCATCGGTACCTCCACCACGCCGACGCCGGGCACGACGTGCTCCCCGGCGGCGCCCGAGCTCGATCCGTCCCCCTTCATCGGAGACGCGCCAACCTTCATCTACTAGCCTGGCTCTGGTACCAAATGTTGGCCTAACACCTAGCTCTCACTCACACTCACGAACCAAACTCAGCGAGGGAACACACAGCACAAGGACTTGCCGGCGACGAACGCCGCGGAGCCGCTGCTCCTGTATCTTGACTTTTGATTAACTGAACTAGGCTAGGCAAACAAATACAGAGGACCAAGGGGCTACAAATAGGCCACGGACTTGCCAGGAGCTCCCTCCACGTCCGGCCTTAATTCCTGCCACGATCCGCAGAACCTGCGCAGCATCTCCGTGAGCCTCTCGCTCCCCGGACGACGCGGCTTCCTCCAGGCAGATCGGCACCACGCACACCTATATACCTCTAACTGCCTAACAGACTCTATCAAACTAACTCGTGCACACATACGCACATGAGCCCACGACTCAGTCTACCTAGACCTATACGTGACACACACGTGCATGACCTGGACACTGCAAGCCCGGACTACTCCATGCCTCCATGAACGCACGCGCGTGGACACCTCCGACGCGAGGTTGTGCGACACACGGCTACAGGAACACCATGGCGTGTTTATTCCTAACAATCTCCCCCTAAACACGACACCACGGACTCGACCTTCACAGCAGTGTCGGCTCCTCGTCGACGTCAGCGAGCAGCGCCCGCTCCTTCTTCCTCGGACAGTCCCTCGACATGTGGCCACGCACGCCACAGTCGAAGCATTTTCCACGGTAGCGGCTCCTACTGCGCCCGGAGCTCGTGCTGCTGCCGTCGTCGACGTCGTCATGGCCTCCACCGTGTTCGCCGCCGCCACGACGCCCGCCGCCTCCATGTTGGCGTGAGCGTGCCTCCCACTGGGACTTGGTGAGCAGCAGCTGATCGCTGCTCCCGGACTTGGCCACCAACTCGTCCTCGGCGTCCGCCTCCTCCGCGACTTGAAGCTGGCCGACGAGCTCGTCCAACGTCATGGCGTCGAGGTTGCCGTGGAGCTCGATGGAGACCGCCACCTGCCTCAGTCTCCTTGGCACGACGCGCACGGAATCTGTGTCAGAAAAGGAAGGAAACGCCTATAGGGTACTTTTTAGCATACTTCGGGGAAAAAATTCAGCTGATGGATTCATTGTTTCTGAACATTTGGTGGACGTAATTGCAGTCTTAGTGGCGTTTCCTCCTCTGTCCAGTGTTATATGAGTTGGATCGAATGATTCAAACTTCCTATTGAAAAAGTTTGACTCTGCATTTTTATTATTTGGTCCCAATAACTATATCTTCATGCGAGCTTTTTGAGGCTCGCAATACTTTGTGTGTGTGGTGCTGCTGATGAGTTAATTGCTTTGAAATTTTTACACCGTATTATTTAGTGTATGGATGAAGCTGGAGTGCATGGGGCTCTCATTGTTCAACCTATTAATCATATGTTTGATCATTCGTTGGTAACTAGGTAAGCCTTTTCATGCATCCATCCATTCCAACCTGAATCCACCTGAATGGGGGCAAAACCATGGTTTATTTCGTTTTCTTTGTTTCTGTAGTGTGTTGAAGAAATACCCATCCAAATTCATTGGTTGCTGCCTTGCGAATCCTGCAGATGATGGGAGTGGGATTAAACAGCTTGAATATCTGATTGTACAAGTATACCTCTGTGGAATTTTCTTGAATACAAAAGGAATGGTCCAATCTAGTATTTTCTAATAAGTAATTTATCCGTTCTCACAGGAAAAATACCATGCTGTCCGGTTCAACCCAAACTTATGGCCATCAGGTCAAAAGGTTTTTGCAAATGGGAAACTGAACATCACATTCCCATTACTTATTCAGTTTGATTAAGTGGTTATGATCAAAGTGACCTGAAAACACAAAATATCTCGTATAAACAGATGACTAATGAGGTCGGAAGGTCTTTGTTTGCTAAGGCTGGAGAACTTGGAGCGCCAGTTGGAATACTGGTGATGAAGGTTAAAGATCCATTTCTCTGCTAGATGTCTGTGCAGTTACTATTGGACTTTGGGATTCTGCCAGCAAGAACAATGTAGCAATTTGTTCACATCGTAAAGAGAAGAAACGCTCACATTTGGACAAACGTTTACATATTATATATTCTCTGGTTGAGCCACTCTAGATCCAGAAGAACTGAAGAAACTAACAGTCCAGACAAATTCAGTTTCTTAGCCCTGTTAATCAGACAAATGCAAATTATTAGCCCTATTAATTACACAAGTTACTTGTTACATGAGTTATATGAAAACCCCATCTGCGTATTTGTTTTGCAAAATAAAATTGCATGAATAGGCTCATTGAATGTAAAGTAGCAGGGACTTCATTGTTCTTTTTGTTACAAAGTTAAAATTATATAATTAATTATTGTCTGTTTGTATGCAGGGAATCAGTCTATATATTCAGGAAATAGAGGAGCTCTGTAGGGATTATCCTGAAACAACTGTTATTCTTGATCATATGGCTTTCTGCAAGCCACCAACGTAAACTTACGTTTTTGCTTGTTCATAACCTGCATGACTGTAGTCATATGAAGCTATAGCTTGTAGTAGCTTATATTGCATTGTAATACAGGAATGATGAAGAAGAGAAGGCATTCTCTTCATTTCTAAACTTCTCCAGATTCCCACAGGTAACCTGCAAAACCTGTTAATTAGTCTATTGGAAGATCAATATGGGCTGCGGGGACGAGCCATTTTAACTGATACTTAAGGGGCAATAACTGACCTTATTTTATTGTCAACTAATGGAATCATGAATAAGTCCCAGATTGCAGTAGAAGTTGTGCAGTTAATTCCTTCTGTTTCAGGATCACTATACTTGCTCTAATGCTTGTTCAACAGGTTTACGTCAAATACAGTGGTCTTTTCCGCATCTCAAGAGAAGCATATCCATACGAGGACACTGCTCAGCTTCTTTCCCGTGTGATATCTAACTATGGAGCCAATCGGATAATGTGGGGAAGGTGAATTCACATACCCACTTATAGTTCCAAGTCATCCTCTAGCAATACTACTGCCATGGATTGATTATTATGGTCTGAACTTGTCTGCAGTGACTTCCCCTATGTTATTCCTGAATGTGGCTACAAAGGAGCAAAGGAGGCAGTGTCTCATGTTGCGAGCAAGATATCTGTTTCACCATCAGATTTGGAATGGATCCTTGGGAAAACAATGAGCCAACTATTCCAAGGTGCATGGGCTGCTTCATGAGGGAGCTGCCAGCATGTCATGATCAGCGTTGTATAGTGTAGCTGGTAGGATAATGTATTCCGGGGCAGCTGAATCATCACACAAGGGGAGGACTTTGTCCTATTTTCCAATATTGAAATGTAAGTATTTCGGTTTGACATGAATACACTGGGTAAAGCATTTCTAAAATTCGGATTTATATGACCAAAAGCAACCTAATTTATCGCCTTCTCATGAAGACTCCTGTTTTTTTTTTTTTGCAAGAAAAATTTCTTCATTTTACTTGATCATGCAACTTAAACAATGTGAAGATGAACTAACGCTGCAGGGACCAAATGTCATCAGTATATAATTACCGGAGTGTTCATATTCAGTTGTTGAGGACTCATCGACTCCCTGTGACAAATTAAGTCTCGACTAAATTATAACTAATATATCATTTTAATTTATTTAAGCTGTAACAGTTATAAATAAATCATTAGAATAAGAGATTCCTAGGACACCCAAAATGGTATTGCCAAAACAGGTAATTAAACCAACAATTGCCAATAGTTTTATACCTAGCTGTATACTATATCATTTCGTTGGGCTGGTACAAGTGAAGCGTACTCATTACAAATGATCCGTATCTGAGTGTGCGCAATCCACAATATGTGCAAGGTTTAGACACTAAAAATATACAGTCCAAGTGACCAAACCCGTAAATAATAACTGAAATTGTTCCCTTTAAAAGTTAACTGAAATGCATTGATATCAAAACATTGGAACAGAAAATATATAGGATTCGACACAAACATTTTTCATCGCCGCGAATGTCGGTTTGTCTATAACCGCTGGTGGTATATTTTTGCTTGTGGTTCAAAAGTATATGGATGCAGTGGACGTTAGAACATGTCACTATGTAAAAAACTGTCAAAAAAGACACGTAATAGGAGACACGAAAATAAACCGCGTCTCCAATGACATAAAAGAGACGCGTGTCAACAACCCACGTCTCCTATATACCTGTATGAAACTCTCATATAACAACCCGCATCTCCTATGTATCAACATAGGAGACGCGTATGTAAATTCGCGTCTCCTTTTAAGTTCGCTAGTAATAGTAGACACATATAATAAATCCGTGTCTCCTTTGTGCAGTGTAAAAGAAGACGCGGGTACTGAAAACGCGTCACCTATGTCGTGCGGGAGCAAAACTTGGACAAAATTACCCACCACACCACTTATGATTTACCTTTTTTTTTCCCTCACCCCTCCACGGCTCCACCCTGTGAATTCCCACCCCGTTCC
This sequence comes from Digitaria exilis, assembly GCA_015342445.1. Classification (NCBI taxonomy): domain Eukaryota; kingdom Viridiplantae; phylum Streptophyta; class Magnoliopsida; order Poales; family Poaceae; genus Digitaria; species Digitaria exilis. The sequence continues at coordinate 636,527 of JACEFO010001732.1, forward strand.
CACACACGCACGCCCTCCCACCCATCTATCTCCCCGGAAATAAATTGGGTGCAGGAGTCCTGCAAACCTGCCTTGGTGCAGGACCTCGCTCGATGCATTCCGTGGGAGATCGGACGGCAAAACGTGGGAAGGCCTCCGCCCTGTATTTCCTCGGTCCGGCTCCTTTGTAGCGCTCGCGGCTCGGCTCAGTCTGTGGCACGGGAGATCAGCCTTCAACTTAGTACCAGGGATTACTCTATTAGTACCTGCATTTAGTACTGCTTTTGAAATCGGTTCGAGACTGAAAATGTTGAGCTTTCGTATCAGGCCACCAACTGGTATTATTAGAGTTTTTTTATCCAGAAATTAATTTAAACATGGGGAGGCCCCTACGCGGTCATGTAAAATATGAGCATGCTCAATGCATGGGATTCGAACTTGCAACCTCTTGCCTAGCTAATAGCCTTCTCGCCATCTCACTGCCTCCACAAAAATATGTGTCTCACTGATCTTCCATTTGCAACAAATATATGCGGGCGTGCTTCTAAACCACACTTGTTTTCTGTAACGTAAAAAAGTCGTAAACCTATGGTGCTTCTTAAAGTAAATATATAGTTGTTTTTTTATTTTGTTACTGTTCATTTTTCGAGAGGATGGTGCTTTTCTCGAATCTATTTGTAACGTACCACAAGGGCTTCTCTCAAAAAAAACTGTACCACAAGGGCATTGCAACAATAGCAATATTTATCAGTAGACAAATTTTGTTTGTACTGTAAGATCTTTTTTTTTCTTGAGACACTTGGATTCTTACCACACCTAAAAAAACACTCCTATATATTACTATTATAGTAGCGCATTTCTTTATAGAATTAATGGCTACCTATATTTGCAAGGGACTACCAAAAATACAACAACGCTTATAGCTATAGCAGTCCATAGGTTCCTTTACAGTATCCCGTAGTATTAATATTTTTTAAAAAATAAAACCACAGGCTCATTTGCAACGTGACCCTGGCAGGATTTTACATGCTTCACACCAAAGCAATAAAAGCACACAATTCTGAAAAGCCTAACAAAAAAGGGAGAAAGGAGGAGACGAAAGAGGGACGACCCCCTCTGACCCCACTTGCCAGCGTCACCGAGTCTTGCGAGACGAGACGAGGCGACCAAGCCCTACTACAGCAGCCGCGACAGCAGCAACCGCCGCAACCGCGGCTCGCGACCCGCCATGCAGCAGCAGCAGCGGGGGGCGATCCCGCCGCCGCAGGGCTTCGTCGGCGCTGGAATGCCGCCGCCGACGCCGCAGGGTGCCGCCGGCCGGAGTCCCTCCGCCGCCGTGGCGGCGGCGCAGCAGGCGGCGCGGGCGGCGGCGCAGCAGGCGGCGGGGGCGGCGGCGGAGCAGATGGCGCTCGAGGACGCGTGGAAGGCCCTCCACCCGGACTTCAGGACTCCCTTCTCCTCCGTCGAGGACGCCGTCAGCAGGTGCGTCCGATCTTCCTCCGCCGACCTGTTTCGCCGTGCGGCGGTGCCGTGCGTTACCCACGCGGCCACGCGGTTTACGCGCCTTGCTGGCTCGCTGGCTGGCTCTCGTCTCGTGTTCCACAGGGATCTCGTTTTCCCCTTCCGTTTGCTGGACGGCTCTTTCTGCTTTGGATCTTTCGTCGAATATGCGCGTTAGGGGTTAGGGGGATTTGTTCATCGCTCGATTCTCACGGTGTACCCGCGGTTGATTGCTTGTATGTATGGCTGCGGTTTGTTCTCGTCTTGGATTTATACTGCTTGATTCGGGGGAAAAGTTATATGCAGAGAGAATGAGAGGTATAGAAACCTTGCCATAAAACTGTCAAGGAACATTGCAATACTCTGAAATGGTATGAGAATAATCAAACTGAGGAATTTGCTTGATCTCTGTGGGACAATCTCCCTATGACAAATAAGGATGATTTGTGAAATTCACTTCGATGATTTGTGACAGAATATCTGAAATACGGTTCTTAACCGACAATTGTTGGGTGAAAGCATAGATTTAAAACCTGCAGTTATAACTGAATAGTATTTGCCTATCAGAATATCAGCTAGCTTTGACAATTAATTTTTTATTAGTCACAGATTACCAGGCATGCAAATTTCTGAATCTGATCGAGTAAAATTACTGTTGTCAAGTAGTTCGATTGTTCAAAACTGACAAAACATCGCTTCTCTTTGTATTTTTTTTTAATTTACAGTTTTATACATCATTATTGGGAATGCATGGCACCTGCTGTTAATCGCATTACATTACTGTACGATTGATATCTCTTTCTTGATTAGATTTGGCATACATACCGGTCTGAAAAGTCATGCTATCTTGCATGAAAGTAATTGAGCTGTAATTTCTAAGAGACTGAATAACGTAGTATATCCATGCTTACTCGAGATGCAAGCTGAAAAGGTAAGTTGCTGCAGTCTGCTTGAAAATAAACAGGCAGGCTGGTGCATGCATAATCTTGCCATTTGATTCAAAGAGTAGATCTTATTTCATTACCAATGTTAGTGTTTTGTTCTCACTTTTTGGCAATTATTGGCATGACTAATAACAATCATCTTCATCTCAATGCCAGGCTGCTGCCGTACCACGTCTTCGCGGACTACGAAGAGGAGGACGATGCCATTGACGCGACCGTGACAGGGAAGTCGAGCGCGCAGAAATGGGAAGACGACATGGTCACCAGGATGGAAGGTTTCCTCGAGGACTTCGAGAAGCAGGTGCTGACACTCAACATCATGAACCAGCAGCACGCAGCAGGCTTCAACCGCGGCGAGGAGCAGCTCGTGCTCGAGAGGGCGCTGTTGGAGGACGAGCGCCGGCAGTCAGAGCGCGTGCGCGCGGCCATCGTGCAGCGCCAGCAGCAGCAGGAGCATCAGCGCCAGAAGCAGGAGGCCCTGCGCGCGCAGATGGCGGCGTTCGCGCAGGCGCAGCAGGCCGCCGCCGGCGCGTGGCCAGCGGCGGCGGCGCAACCTAATGCCGCCGCCGCCGTCTCGTGGCAGCAGGCGCTCGCCGCTGCAGCACGCGGCGGCGAAGGGAGCTCATCCGGCGGGCAGGCGCAGCAGGCAGCGGCTATGATGATGCAGCAGCAACAGCCGCAGCAGCAGCCGGAGACGATGATGACGGCCGGGGCCTGGCAGGCGCTTGCGGCGGCGGCGCGCGGCGAGGGAGGCTCAGGTGGGAACGCGCTGATCCAGGCCGTCATGATGCAGCGGCAACAGGAGGAGATGATGGCAGCTGCGTCGCGCGGCGAGAGCGTTCCCGGTGGGCAGGTGGCGGCGCTTCCACCGGCCGTGCTGATGCAGCTGATGCAGCAGCAGCGGCGGCGGCGGCAGCAGGAGGAGATGATGGCGGCGGCATCGCGCGGCGAGTTCGTCGGAGGGCAGGCGGCGCTTCCACCGGCGGCACTGATGGAACTGATGCAGCAACATCAACAGCAGCGGCAGCAGCAGGGGATGATGGTGACGGCGGCGTCACGCGGCGAGGTGGGCCCCGGAGAGCAGGCGCTCGTATCGGCCGCGATGATACGTCAGCTGCAGCTGATGCAGCAGCAGCAACAGCAGCAGGAGATGATGATGGCGGCGGCCGGTGGGTGGCAGCTGGCCGGGCGGCAGACATACTCAGCTTCGCCGCGTGGTGATGGAAGCTCGAGCTCGCAGGCGGCGCTGCCTCCTCCTGTGCTGCAGCAGCCAGGGCAGCAGGGACAGGTCAGCAGCGCCGCCGCCGCCGCTGGGCTAATGGCACTGCCGTGGCGTGGGAGCGCGGAGGGAAGGGAGCAGTAGTGTTCGTCCTAGGGCTTTGAGAATTGAGGATATTCCTGCGAGAAAACCAATCGACCGTCTCTGTTGGATGAGTATGTCATTGTTGTAGTGTTCATGTAAAAACTAACGTCATTTGGGGGAAAAAAATCAGTAAATTTGTCCGTTTAAACTTCATTTTCATGTCACTGTCATCATAGCAGAGGCTTATAAGTTAACAGTAAGTTTATAAGCCGTGCATTTCAATAACCAAGTGCTAGAGACCGGTGAGAGAGATGCAATGTTAACTCCATTTTTTATTTTTTTGGATGATATGGCTCAAAATGTTTCGAGAATAAATCGATCATATTCATATTGACTCGTTGTCCAACAGAAAACCTCAACTTTGAAACAAACTTGACAAGGTAGAGCAGCAACAAGGTCTACTACTACACCCAGAATAACATGTGTTTGTATCTTGTACATGATCATATATAACGTGTAGGGTAAAACATGACAACCATGGCAAACTATTTCCCTGTCTGCACCAGAGAGGGACCGACTCTTTGTACCTAGGTTACAATTACAACAGTAGCTTACAACATATGGACGTCGCCTTTCGCCCTCGCCACCCATTGACAGAGCACGACACCAGAGTTCTTTGATCTTTGGGCTGAAAAGACTTTTGGTGGCCATACAAATTATTGTTGGTCTCACAGACTTGACCATCGTGGTTCATAGTATGGTACAAGAGCAGCGTGTAGTTTTGGGCAACTTATTGGTCTTCTTGTCTGTTAGAAAAGAGTAACGGAGACAATTATAGTCAGCATATGAGATTAAAATGAACTTCCAACTTACAAAGTTTTGACAATTCAGCTTAATTCAAAATTTCAACTGCCAAGACAAAAGCAATGAAGAACATCAAGATTTAGTGCTGCGGTGTTCATTCCGTTTTAAGAATTCCTAACTCAGTTTTCAAGGATATTCTAGCATACAATTCCTTCACTTGCTGGGAGGCACTCAATTTGTGGAATTTTTTTCTCTTTTTATTTCAAATAAAAAAATGGAATCAGCTTTTTTTTCACCCCTATACTTCATTATAAAATGGCTACTGAAAAAAAATGGCAACTGAGGTTATCCCACAAAAGTCATGGATGATATATCCCAAAAATAAGCATTGGATCATTTATTTATAGGGAGTCTACTCTGCACATCTGAACTTCGCAAAATATCCATGATAGAGTATTTCAGACCCCCTCCCCCCAACCCAAATCATAAAAAAGCGGGTCAAATTACACCCTAAGCTGTTTTTGGGATCCAGATCATAATAGTTTTTGCCATGTTTGCAGTCATGCCTTCGAATTCTGTTGACTGGTATCAGTTAACAGTGGGCAGAATGATGAGAAGACAGATAATGGAGAAAAAGAAGGGAGAAAAATAGAAGAAAGTGATCAACCATGTGGATGCAAACAACCCTGCGTCCCTGAGTTGGATATCCATCTTAGAAGTATAAATGTATAAGGTACAAAGCATGAGCCAATTCAATGAGATTGATTTAAGACAGACCTGTGGAAACAGACCGATTATTTTGGCTAAGCCTACATGCATACTTTTGGGCCCCAGCTCCGAAAGAGAAAATGGAGTATAGAAGTCAGCAGTTAATACATGTAGTTACTAACTCCGGCTACCTGTGAACCATCAACTAATTATATTTTTGAATAAAGGGTGTGAAACGGTCAGTTTGCATAGGACTTCTAGCCAACTCCTGGTGTCCTGTTTGTGGATGCCTAACTTTGAACAACCTAAGGAAAGTGCCAAAGTGGGGCTGCCAGAAAAGGTGTGTTGAACAAACTGGTAGTCACATTTTTGACAAAGTTCAGCGTGAAAATGAGACTATGATATATGGCCATATGGAGCAAGGGGCCAAGAATGTTTGGAAAACCACAGTTTGTAGCTTGAACCAAACACATGCCCAAGAACACATGACGCGACTAATGTCAACCAAACAGGCTCAATCAAGAACTTAACCAGAAACGAGATATTATGGCTCAGATGCAATAGTTGGGGGACCAGCTTCTTGATCATGGTCTCAGTAAGACCTGCATTTTAACCTCAAACCATAGAACAGCTCACACCTTACATCTCTATCTCTCTACCAGTCGCAAATTTGTATAACAATTATCAGGTCAACACTTCCTACATTTCTGAAACAATGTACTCTTAGAGAAACCAAAGGAACACATTTCTGAAATATAGATCCAGCACAAATGATGGCATCATGACAAAGCATGAACCTTAGAAAGGGAAAGAAAACAAATCCTAGGTAATTTAAAGAAATAGTGCGACTAAAAAAAATACTGAAACTCCGATTAGTTGAATTGGAACTTTATGTAACTTGATATAAAACAAAGCTACCAGTCTACAGAGTGGGTGGGAGAAGGCAAAATCCATAAGCAACGATTTCCTTAAAGCGTGAAAACTTGCAACTCACCTGGTTTTGATTTGGCTGATGATGGTTGAACAACAACATGCATTGTGATAGCACTACTGGGAAGATCACCAAAAGGTGCTCTGCACTGTGCAACGTTCTTATCATTTTCTAGAATTTTTCCTCCGCTTATCAGTTTCACATCATTAGCAGTCTTTGGGCTAATTGATTTATCTGCAACCAAAAAAAAATTGAAATAATATGAGCGAGGACAATTGTATGAGTTGTTTAACAAATCAAGAACTAAACTAATAACTGATGGTTGATATAAACTGCAGCATGCATGGATATAAGGTAATTGACTGCATCAGATAATAAATCCAAAAATGAACAGAGGAACAGAACAACGCATCACAAGACATCACAGCCCAGCTGGTAGGAAAATAAACATAGCAAAAATAAAAACCAACCAAAAAGCATATCCTAGCTCATAGCAAAGTTGCCTAGTTCGATCAGTAAAGAAGTGTAATATTAACATGCATTACTAACCTTAAGTATGCAATTAAATAATATCCAATTCTGGCATTTTGTTTGTAAAAAATGATAATATTACTTCAAAATAGTGGCATTGTTGATGTTTTAATGTCTAAGTGATCCACAATGCAGTCCTACAAGCCTGAAGAATCAACAAACTTTAACAAATGAGAAAGATTAACAATAATATGGCACCAGCAAAACAAATGGTATCTACTCCACACGCACTCATTTTCACACCCTCCAGAAAAGTCAATAATACAGCGCCCTCCTTCCTTCCTCCTCAAAAACAAAATGAGACATTGATATACACAGGGGAGCTGTTGTCCATGGGAGATACAAGTGCTCAGCTAAAAAAACCATGAGCTTCTCTACATGTTTTCTACTGGGATCTATCTGATGACTACTTTAAAGTGTTGATCATGTTGCCTCTTTGGGTCACTTAGTTGAGAAACGCGAGATCACTCATGAGCTAGCAGCATAGCAACATGGAATTGTACAACTATGTGTCTATGTGTCAAACTCCTGGATCTTGGAGTAACTTGATGTCACTCATAGTTACAACAAAATCTCATCAGTTACTTAAAAAAATAATGGCCAGGTGCCAAATACCCTACTGCAACATAAGCTCTTCAACAAGGGATGTAATAATATTTCAGTTTAAAACAAAACGCTCTACTATTACCATTTGAACCGAAGCCAACACATGGGCTTGACATTTCTTCAAATAAGTTCTGGCAAAACCATAATAAGGAATAAATAGTGCAACAGTTAATGCTGAAGTTTACAAGCCACAGAGAAACTAATTCAAGTTCAAATCTTCCATTTGTTAACTAAGCTTAGAGCCAGAGAACTTTAATAGGGAAAAGGAATTCATAGCTATCTTATTGCCGCATCATATTCCATGCTTATGACAGTGATGGTTTCTGATATGCATTCGATACTTCCAATTCAACCCAGTTTATAGAATCTTAACAAAAGAAGCAATTGCTAATAATGGTAACGCCCCTTCCTTTTTTTTCCCAGAATTGGTCACCAAAGCATGAAGGCACTGAACAAGCAAATCTGAAGCTCATCACCCTTAAAGCCCTCTGTTGTCTGTTCCTATCTCCTCGCAATACACAGGGACTAAGAAGTAAGAATAGCATGAAAAAAATATGCATATACAAATTTAGCGGTATGGATGACAGGACTTCACGCCAGGGCCAGAGCCGGCACAACAGCCTCACTGAGTTCCACAGCTCAAGTAAACGGAATCTTTTAAGTACCTTTGGGCCAGTCGGCGACGACGCGGTCCTTGAGCGCGGCGACGGTGGTGGCGGCGGCGTTGCAGCGGATGGGACCGATGTCGGAGCCGTCGAATAGCCGGAACTTGACCTCCACCTCCTCCTCCTCCTCTCCTTCCCGCTCCCGCTCCTCCATCTCTTCCGCCCCCACCTTCGCCCCCTCCTTCTCCGCCATTTCCCGGCCTCCCGCCAATAACCGGGACGCTTCCGAGACCCAACCGGAGGCTGTGGATCCCAGCCGCTCAGAGCGTGAGCCCCTGAGGCCGGTGCGAGCGGAGGCTGGGAGGGGCAGGACCCGGCTGGGTGCTCGGGCTAGGGTTTGGAGCGGGAGCTCGAGGGGAGGGCAGGAGAGGAAGAGGAGCAGGAGAAGCGAGAAGGCGAGCTAGGCAGGTTAGACAAAAACTCTGTTGCTTTTTTCACTAAACGCGGGAGGGGTTTTATTGGATATCTAGCGGTATTTTATTAAAAAAAAATGCATACACTACACATCTACGCCTTGTGAGCAGTGTTCCAAAAGGCGTTGCTAGGCGCTCGCCTGGACGCGCTTATGCGCGAGGCGGAGGGGTGCCGCCTCGCATAGGGGGATAGGCGGAGGATAGGCGTGGCCGGGAGGAGGCAGGCCGCCGGCGCGGCCACGAGGCGGCAGACAGAGGCAAGGACCGGCGCGGCGGAGGTAGGGACAAGCAGCGGCGGCAGAGGAGACACGGGACCAGGCGGCAGCAACAGAAGAGGTACACGACGAGCGGCGGAGGAGGAAGCAGGGGACGTCCGCCGGAGGAGATGTCGAGCGGCGGCGGGGGGTGAGCGAGGACCAGCGGGGGAGGAAGGGGATAGCGGAGAAGGAGCTAGCGGAGGGACGACGGTGACTGTTCGCGTGCGTGCGTGGGTAAGGGGCTGAGGGCGTGAGGTTGAGGATAAGGTGAGAGGAGGCGTGGGGCTCCTGAGGTGGGCTGGGCTGTATTTGATGGCCTGTTGGCTAGTTCAACTTTAGGCCCATTAATTCTCTGTTTTATTTTTTTCTTTTCAAGATATATACGTATGAGTATGGCCAAATCTATGTATATATACGTAGATATGATAACGCCTAGGGAAACGCCTAGGCTAGCCTAGGCTCGCCTAGAGAGCGCCTAGCGCCTTATGTAACACTGCTTGTGAGGTTGATTTATGTTTATTTTTATGGATTTTTTATTCTCTCACATATACAAATATACTAATTAAATAATACAAATAAAATCTCACCATTTTAAATCAACAAAAGTGTCTACATTTTATTGTTGTATAACGCTAGAACATGTGTTTTTTTGCATGGAACGTCTCAGCTTGGTAAGGCAGAATATGTGATTGGAGGAACCTTTCTAAGTAGTGTTATGCTGTATTAATTTAATCATCGTAGGAGGAGGAGTATGTGCTCGAAATTCAAAGTGGCGAGAAACGTGCATCTTACTCGATTTAAGATTTAGTTTCCACTCCAGTATAGGGTTAGAAGTTTCACAACTTGTAACAGTTTCATGTATGATAAATGGGTGAAAACATATCCATATAATGGTAGGTCTCTTATTTCTTATCTATGCCTCCTTCTACTAGGTTTTAATCATCATCTAAAAGTTGAAATAGAGGAACTATCATAGTTGTCACTCTTTTATTTTGTATATGAGCAAGCTATGTTAGAAGGCTCGAATATTAGCTTACATTCTTCTAAATTTCATTAAGCTATTATTGAAGTATGTTTTTTCTCTTCAAATTGTATATAGAATTTGTATAAAGTTTCACATATATAAATTTAAATAGTACACAAAGTTCCTCGCTCTGAGATTGGAGCACTGACATGTAGACCCAGGATCTAAAGTTAGAGCTGAAAGTCAAAGAAGCATCAATCCTAATTTGGTAGATTATGTGAGATATTGAACACAACCATTGTTCACGATTATCTCTTTCCATAGATTAAATTAATACTTTAGGTTCCACTTTAAATTTATATGTTCCGTTTAAGCCATATTTTGTATGACTGACTTCTACAATCATATTTATTTTACACATTCCTTTTTTACATGATATCTCGTATCTTTATTAATAGAAATCACAGTAGGTACACCCCTTCCTTTTTTTTAAAAAAATATTAATTTAATTCGCAAGCGGTGCCCGTGTTCTTGGTGGTGAGAAAGCAAGCGGTGCGTGCAACCGTGAGCATGATTCTTTCACTGCCCAAGCTGATGGAGGGGATGGAGAGTAAGAAAGCGGCAGCAACAATTCTGCGGATACTATAGCTGCCTACAATGCTAGCAATTGGAAGTGGTTGCGGACGTGACTCGATATGCCAAATCCTCTAACACCAATACGAGATATACATGTGGGAGCTGAGGTATGGAGAGCTAGCAAATTATAGCGGCAGAGAGGGTGGAGGCACCAACACGATAGTAATAGGCACAAGGCATCTACACAGTCTGCCCCACCTTAATTTCATGGCTCGCTCCGCCACTGGATGCACAAATCACTAGGACACCCTAAAGACATGCACAATTAATAATAATTAGTCCTTACATAGTGAGCGAAGCATTGTACATTTATGTTAAAAAACCTGGTCCTTAGGCTATTTTCAATGGAAGTTTTGTGAACACGATTACCTAGAGTGACACGTTATCTTAAAAAGGTTTGAAATTAGGATGAAACACACTCTCTCAATGTATAGTTTTTATTTATTGTTGTTTCCTATTTACATACAAGACGCAAGCTATCTTGGTAACTGTGTATACAAGATTTCATCTCCATAAAACTCATTCCACCTATCTTTTTATTAATACATTGCAACATGCCCACATCATAAAAAAACACCTAAACCCATAAAATTCTCACTGAGACTGGCCTTGCTTTTCCCTCTCATTGAACCCAATAAAAAAACAGAATCAATCATTTGGTCCCAACCCCAGACCAGACCATGCCTCAAGTGGGCCTCACCTTATAGGATAGTAGAGTTATTTCTGTGTTCAAAAGATTTCTTTCAATAGCAAATGACATGAATTAATGAACTCGGGATTCTGCTTATTGCTGGTCATTGGTCATCATTGTTGTCACCCGGCCCCTCGGCGAGAGTTTTGGGCTGGGCTGCCAGCTCGCCACAGACATGAAAGATGATGAAAGAAGGAAGGAACATGGCGGCCCCTTTCTTTCTTCTTTCTCCACAAACATGTTGGGCTGGCAGAATAATTGGATCCGCACGACACGGTCCCTTTCTTTCTTCTTTTGGCGCCCAAATACACACTGAACCTATAGTGATGGTATGACACTGGAACAAACATTTTGTAAGAAAAAAATTGAATTTCATTATTTCCTGGTATGACTTTTGGAAATGCGATAATACTTCTAGCAGTTATACGATTGGACTTGGTTATGGTTATGGAAGAGGCTTTTTTTGGTTGAATTGCTTCAGACCATACATATTGTAAAGGTAGGTCAGCATCAAATTATCGTTTCACCTTTTGTCACCACAGAAATTAGTTTTTTTTAGATTAAGAACATAGAAATGAGCATAGTGGTTCGGTTCTTGCACCTGTTAGTGCCTGATGTGAGGCGGCGACCAACATTCCCTCTAGTCTAGTGCTGTCATATCTGTTGTTGCATCATTGTGGTCATGGTGAACATATTAGCATGGCTCAAAAAAAATGATGAACATATCAGCATATTCCCTCCGTCTCATAAAGGTGCAATTCTGGCGTTAAAAACAAAAATCCCACACAGAGTGCAATCCTATGAATAGGACAATAATTACCTGTCTAATTAGGTGGTTATATCTGATTTGTATTCAAAAACTAACTTTTTGCCATCATTTTAGGAAACCAATCAGTTGCTTGCAAGGGTGTAGTAGTCTTAGAAAAGCTAGAATTGTACTCTTTACGGAAGTATGAGGAAAAACAATACCAATATGACTATCTCGGTCCCTAAATATGAGGACTTTTCGGTATCCAATGAAGAGTTGCCCAATCAACATAGTCATTAGTTGCTAAAAGGCGAGCTAGTCAGAAATAGCCTGGCTTCTGGTGGTTTGAGTAGGAGCATGAAAGACTTTTCTATTCTTGCTTAATTTTTCCTGAAATTCTTAGAAATAATTCTAAAATTTAGGGCAGGGAGCAGCACATACATACAAAAAAAAAAACCAAAAACCCTTTAAGCGAGGCAATCGCCCCCAAATCCCCGATCATTCTACCTTTCGTAGGCCAAATCCAAGTAGCTCATTTAGCTCCTACTCAAAAGTTTTAAAACCTCTCTAGGAGAAGCTGCCGTCACTTTAACTTGTCCCTGCCGCCGGAGAGGAGCTGAGGGGAGAGACCAAGCCTGTTCTCTGCTAGTGCTCTTTTTGTCCCCAAAGACTTCCTTGCACCGTACCTTTGCTATCTATCCTCGAGTCCCAAACACCATGGCACCATGTATGGTTATACGCACAGCATGATGGCCATAGAGAGAATGGCTGCATGAGTGATGTCATGGGGCAGCAGGGCCACAAGCTAGGGTAGTAGCTAGGGTGGTCCCTGACCATTGTCTGTACAGCATGTCACTTTGTATGAACCGTTTGTACGTGTGTTTTGGTTTGGTCCTCCCAAACGACGACCATCATGCTCATATGATTATTCAGCCTAGCTGCCTTTGGGTTTTGCACTGTTTGTTCGTCTCGATGTCTTTGTCCCCTGCTGAAGGCCCCAAGGAAATAACAGGCAACGTCAACGGGTCTATTCTTATTTGCAATTGCAAGTTGTAAAAGAGGTTTCCCAACTTTTATAACTTTTTCGATGAACCCTATAGTGGGCTTACACCGACACGAACATTATATTAATTAAAAGGATAAGGTTTTACTTCCCAAGATTTATAAAAAAAAGAGTAAAGAAACCATAACTTGTTAGTTATCAGACTATATCACATATAGACGCTCGGTCCATGCTCTCAACCTAGCTAGATCCCTTTTATAAATTATGGACTGTCCATGTGACCTGTCTCAGTGTTTTATGTCCTTGTTATCCATTTGTTCATTGTGCTTGTTCAACGTCATGAAATAACCGCTTCTGCATGCTTCTCTACTCGCGGTACCTTGCCATGGTGGGATAGGTTACTCGGCAATCGACATAGATATACGAAGACAACCACTAACATGGCTATTGTTGTCGCGTCAACCCTACTCGACACCACCCGTTGGATGTCCTCCACTATTCTCTTCCAGGCGACAGCGGTCCTCCGTCTTAGGCAACCATCCCTCACTATAAAGAAACCCACCGACTCCAAAACTCCAACTACCTCATCGTAGGCTCACATGCATCGAGAGAGATGTTGAGCATCAAACACAAGGCCAATCAAAAGTCGGATGATAGGTAGAATGAAAAAAAAGCATCATTCTGTATTCATTGAGTTTATTAGCGTGTCACGTGTGGCTACTTTTTTTTTGCGACCGTGCAATGGCACGTTTTTCATTAAGGAGAGGTTAGAGGAGAAGTTTTACAAGTGCACCCCGCACCCACACGAAAGATAAGTCAACCTAAATTGACTTATCTACGTTACAACAGGCCGATAAAAACAATTACATGACCCCTAATTGGCGACCGAGAAGCAGCGATGGCATGAAGTGTGCTTGACTCCAATTATTCCCCTCCTGGTTGATGTCTTGGATCAGCTGAGCTGTGTTGCGCGATTGTCTCCCAAACGTTCTTGCATTGCGCTCGAGCCATAGCGACCAGGCCACCAAAACTACCAGGGTGTCGAAAGATTTCCTGTCAGCCGTCTGAATCCTCTTCCTGGAGCTAGACCACCATTCCTGGAACTCAGCAAGCTGGTTGGGCGTCGGCGACAGAAGCTGAAGGCCAACACTCTGCAGTATGTTGAACCAGATCACTCTACTAAACACACATGTTAATAGGATGTGAGAAATCGTTTCCGATTCTTGTCCACAGAGAGCGCAAGCATCATCGTTCTGGAGATTGTGCCTTCTGCGTCTGGCTGCTGTCCAGCACTTATCATGGAGTGCTAGCCAAACAAAAAACTTGCATTTTGGAGGTGCTCTTGTTTTTTGGAGGATTCTTGCACCCAAGATCTCATGTTGGCCCAAAAAGAATGCCCGGTATGCTGATGCCGTGGTGAATTGTTGGTTAGCCGTCCATTTCCACAAAGGGGTGTCATCGATATCCGCTTGCAGCACAATTCGACGCACTTTATCCCAAATAAGCAGAAAGTCTAGGAAGACCTGGACTGTAATGGCGCCTGTTATTTGCTTGACCCAGGCTCTGTCATGCAACGCTTGATCGACAGTGGTGACCTTAGCTGCCCGAGGCTGAACGGCCTGGTAAAGACATGGGGCAATATCCATGATCGCCTGACCATCTATCCACCGATCCCTCCAAAAAAGGGTGTTCTTGCCGTTCCCCACTGCCATGGTTATGGATGCGTGAAACATCGCGGCCACCTTGGGCTCGACCGTGTCAGGTAGGCCACACCAAGGTTTGTTGGGCTGGGTACGTTGCAACCATAACCATCGAAGCCTTAGAGCGTAACCCATCAGTTCCAAATTGGGGAGTCCTAGACCACCCAAGTCAACCGGGCGACAGACCTTTGGCCATGCCAACTGGCAGTGCCCTCCCGAACATGCTTCAGAGCCCTTCCATAAGAAAGCGCGGCTGATCTTATCGATTGCTTCAATAGCCCAAGTAGGCAGTGCAATTGCTATTGCTGTGTGCACCGGGATTGCTAAGAACTTGACCTTAACCAGTACCCCACGGCCTGCTTTAGTCATCATATTTGCTTTCCAAATTGGAATACTATCATGGATCTTGTCAAGAAGCGGCTGCAGTTCATGTCTCTTTAACTTATGGATGGACAGTGGAATGCCGAGGTAGTTTGCAGGGAATTGTTGCAGCCGGCCTGGAAAAAAAGTCATTAGGGTGCATGTTTCCTGTAACCGGCATTGGATGGGTGAAATGAGACACTTGTTGGGGTTGCTGTGGAGGCCCGATGCTTTCCCAAAAATTTGTAAGATGGACGTGGCCAGTACTAAATCTTGTTGTACTGGGGATAGGAATGCCACAACATCATCCGCATATAGATATAACCTCTGTATGATCCGCCTGTTATCCAAAGGGAGCAGCAGGCCATTCTGATCGGCCAACTTGAATAGCCCGTTTAGCGCTTCCATGACCAAGGTGAAAAGCATGGGGGAGAGGGGATCCCCTTGTCTGAGCCCACGGGCATGGGGGATCCTACGACCCGATACTCCATTTAGCACCACTTTTGTACTTGCAGTTGACAAAATGATGGAAATCCAATTGAGGCATCGATTAGGGAAGCCCATGTGTCTTAGGATCGCCAGAAGGAACGACCAGCTGACCGTGTCAAAGGCTTTCACTATGTCTATCTTGATAAGAGCCGATGGTCGCTTGTGTTGATGTAAATGCTTGGCCGTTAGCTGGACCCCTCTGAAATTGTCATGGAGCAATCTTCCACGGATGAATGCACTCTGGTTATCACCGACCAGTTTTCCAATTTGGGGTGTTAGTCTCCTGGCCAAGACCTTGGTGAGCAGTTTGGAGAAGCTGTGAATTAAACTAATTGGCCTGTAGTCGCCTATGTATTGTGGGTCCTCTTTTTTGCGTAACAGGATCATGTATGCTTGGTTGAGGAGATGCAGACTGCGACTGTCCAGCGACCAGATTGCCCGGAATGCTCGGATGATGTCGTGCCTGATGACTTGCCACGCGAAACGGTAAAAAAGGCCGGTGAAACCGTCGGGACCTGGCGCTTTATCAGTGGGCATTTCTTTTATGGCCTCCCAAATCTCTTGTTCAGTAAACTGATCCTCCATCGATGACATGTCCAGTGTCGGCAGCCCCAGCTGAGCAAAGTGCAACTTGGCCGTGGTGGGGACGCTTGTGCCCAGCATGTCATCAAAATGCTGGTAAATAATCTCTGCCTTTGCCTCTTCATTTATGATTTCCATTTCCCCCACTTTCAGCGACCTGATCTTGCTCTTTTTATTTCGGTGGCAGGCTTGCAGATGAAAAAACTTTGTATTTGCATCGCCCTCCTCCAGGTATGTGATGCGCGATCGTTGTCTCATAATCGTGCGTAGCAAGGAGGCCAACCCGAGGCATTTAAGCTTCATTTTGTTGCGTAGGTTACGCTCATGGGTGGCAAGAATTCTGTTGTCTTGTGCTTGATCGAGCCGCAGGACCACTTCCTTGGCTATTGCCAGCTGAAGTCTGATGCAGCCGACGTGTTTAGCGCTCCAGCGCTTCAGTGCAATGGCTGTGTTCCTGAACTTGAAGTCGAGAGCACGAAAGACATCGACCCCTCCCTCTGGCCATGGGCATGTCCACGCTTCCTTGATAACCTCTAGGCAACCGTCGTATTTTACCCAGATGTTCTCGAACCTGAAGCGTTGGAAGGAGGAAAAGGCAGTGGCTGTTTGAAGCATCATTGGCGCATGATCAGAACATTGTGACGATAGGGCGTTGAGGCTGTGATTAGGAAACCATGACACCCAGTCTTCCGTCACCAGAACTCGATCAATGTGGGAGAGGGTTGGAATCGCTCGTTCATTACTCCATGTGAATTTGCGACCTTGCAAATGTAGTTCCAGCAAGTCCATGTCCTCCAGGAATCGGCGGAAGGAGCCCATGAGGGAATGATTCAGGCGGTCATTGTTCTTGTCAGCCGCCCTATAGATCATATTGAAGTCCCCACAGATCATCCACGTTCCGGCGCGCCCGTCCCTGACGCTGCGCAGCTCATTTAGAAATCTCGGCTTGTCAGCCTCCACGCAAGGCCCATAGACACAAGTGAGCCACCATGCATTTCCATCAACTTCCTTTATCTTAGCCGTGATGGAAAACTCACCACGCGAAACGTTGGTGATTTCCCATGTATCCCTTCGCCAAGCAAGCAAAATTCCCCCCGATGTTTGAATAGCTGGCAGGTCAACATAATCGAACCCGATTCCCATCATATCCAACAGCAGCTGATCATTACAGGAATTCAGTTTTGTTTCCTGGAGAGTGAGGATGGAAATACGTTCCTGCGCGACCAAATCTCGAATTACATTTCGTCGGCCTCTGGAGTTGAGTCCGCGCACATTCCAAATCAACATGTTTTTACAATTCATGGGGTACAACTTGGCGACCGTAGAGTACAAGCGACCGAGACCTATAAGTCTCCCTCCACCAGGGCCGCCGCGAAAAGAGGGCCCCTGTCAGGCAATAGGGCGTCTATGGCCTCAGCCTGGGACTCGGAAAGTCCAGCCGCAAACGTTTCCTGGAGCCGTTTGAAGGATGTGGCATCGAGCGTGGAGATGCCGTTGTCTTGTCCCAGCTTCTTGAGCAGCACACACTGTGCCTGTAGCTCCGGCTTGGAGATGCGAAGATGCGACTTCATGGCGAGCCGCTCGCTTCTTCTGATCGGTGGTGGCTGAGACGGTGGCGCACGCGGCCGTCGGCGTGGTGGCGATTGTTGGAGCAGCGCCGGCGACGGTGGTCTGCAGACGGAGTTTGTGAAATTAGCGACGACTTCCCTTGTCGGTGTTGCCACCTCGGGTTCAAATTGCAAGTGGATGAAAGGGGGTGGGGACGACAACGCTCGGTCGCGATGGCGACGGTAAGTGATCAAAGAGACCTGAGACGCGCGCGCCGTAGCTGGAGCGGATGGGGCCTTTGAATTTGAAAACGAACACAGGCCTGGAGACCCACCAACCTCCTGGCCCGGCCCAGGTGCGACTTGCTCTGCAGACGGCCCATGTGACCGCGGCGACCCTGTGCCCAACTCCATTTCCTGCGCTGTACTAGAGGCGTTGACCCCGGTGCCCTTCTCGGGTGACGTCGCGGCAACGGTCGTTGGGATGACTTCGAGGAGCATCGGGTCCGGAGACCGGAGACAGCATGGTGACCTGTCCGGCAGGATGTCGACATCCTTTAGCACTGCAGCCTTTTCACAGCCAGGGGGACTTTTTGACAAGGCCGGCACTTCTTTGCTAGGCGATGGGCCGCCTCATGCAGCATGGGGTCCACTTGCTCCTCGAGCTCCTCGTGACGCAGGGTTGGTACTGTAACAGAGCAAAGTGCAGCAGCATCGTTGAGGTGACGCGCACGCCGCGGAGAAGCCCCAGGCTTTGGGCTAGCATTGCGACACGTCGAGCAAGGGGCTTGCCCTTGAAGCTTGCCGAACGTAGCCCCCACCCGCTGTGGAGCCCGGATGGGAGCGAACCTCCCGAAGCGGATCAACGTCGCCGCCGTGCCACCATTGCCGGCGGCGGCGGCGAACGGACCACCCCAACCGGGGCCAAGAACGACCGGCGCGGTGCGCTCACCATCAGCGTTGCCAAACTTTGTTGTCTTCGGCCATGGGCCCGAGCGCGGTTGGCGGGAGGACCCTGGGTAGTCGTCATCTTCCTCCGACGAGTTGTAGCGGTCGGGGGGCGTTCCGTCGTCTGAGGAGTCATCCGGATCCCAGTCGTGAACTTCAATGATCCTCACTGCGACCCTGTACCAGAGGCCGTCCATCTTCGACTGAATGATCTCTTCTTCCCTTAGGAACAAGTTGCCCGGGACGTGAGGCTCCCTAGGCTCCGGTATTAGCAGGAGCTTGGTGACGGGGATCAAGTCCGGATGCACACACCAGGCCGCTGCATACAGGAACCCTCGGTCATCTCCGGCGAGTTCTGGAGGAGGCTCAACGAGCTCCGCGCATGCCGGGTTGAGTATCCTTTGGGCTGTGTCCAAATTCCGCGCGTGGTCGGGGATTCCTCGGAGCTCGACCAAAACCCTGAAGCGTAGCGTGGCGAGGCTAGCTCGCGCTTGACGTCTCCATCGCCGCCAAATGAGCTGGAAGGGCGCCCCGACGGGGGGAGGGGAGTGGAGCACCGCGGTGGCAGATGCAGCAGAGGCGAAGACAACGAGGAAGTCATCCGGTGTAGCATGATGAACCAAAAGACCCTCAGGCTGTACGCCATGAAACTGCTGAAGGTAGCTCGCGACCTGAGCAGTTGATATGGGGGGTCGAGGCCCGCCCACCATAGCGACCAGGGCATTCGCAGATAGCAAGGCCTCCCTCTGGTCAATTGCCGTCGATCTTGGAATGACGCAGATCTCTCGTTGGGGCCGGCGAGACGGATCCCCTACCGGGCGCGGTGACGGGGGCGGCGAGGGCATGGAGACATCATCATCTTGTATCTTTTCCGGCGGGGTGGGAGGACGACACACCGCTGGAGGCGACCCCATCGTCTCCGTAGACTGCGACCGCGCCGACCTGGTAGCATCAGACCGTGGGGAGGGCGAGCGATCCCCGCAGGTCCGTTGAACGACACGGCGACGTCTCGGCGGAGGAGGCGGCGGTCGCCTCGCGGGTGGTGGAGGCCCTCCGCCTGGACCGCGTGGAGATGGGGGCCCACGTCCGCGGCGGGCACGACAATCACGCGACCGGTGTCCCTCCTCCCCGCACCGCAGGCAGCGCGAAAGGTTTGTGCACGCCGCTGCGACGTGGTCGTACGCAAAGCAATTGAAGCATCTCCCAACGAGGTCTTGCGGCACCGGGCGTGATGGGCGAGGTTGCGCGGGGCCGGCGTCGTGCCCGCGACGGCGACGGCGAACCTCCACCCAGCCGTCTTGCTCGGATTCCGGTGCGAAGCTTTGATGCGCCACGACCACAGATGCGAGGCGAGGAGCCGGGTCCTCGTCAACGACGCGACGGACAGGCCCGGAGCCGGCCCGTCTAGCATCCGCCGTGAAGGGGGAGGGAGCGACTGTGGGATGCACTTGGGGCGGGGAAGCGGTGGCGGGCTCCTTGCCCTTGCTGTTTCCTTTCGCGACCGGAGCAGAAGCATCGCCATCCTCGGACATGGATGCCGGGGAGGCGCTGAAGCTCAGCCACTCTGGCGTGGTGTCACCTGCCGACGGGTTGAAAGGCACCGCCTCCGGGTTGAGTCTTGACGGAGACCGCGGCGGGGTGGCTTGCGCAGACGTCGAAGCTATCCAGGATGCCGCCGCTTGGGCCAGAGGCGGCAGGCGTGGGGGCGAATCCTCTTCATCACGACCGTGGTCACCGTCCTCCATGAGGCAACCACAGCTAGGGAGCAAGCGGGTGTTTGGTGGGCGCCGGGACCGGGTGGTCACCGGCGAGGGCACCGGCAAGGGGTGCCGGCGGCTTGAGGGAGGGACCTGCTTGAGGGAGGGAGGGACTTTTGTCCTAGAGAGACGCCCACGTGTGGCTACTGAAAAACCATCAGCTCACAAAACCCTAACCCTGATGGCAATGATGATCATCAGCTAGCTAGGGATGGAATTTCAATTTTTCATATGCTGTTGGAAAAAAAATAGTCTGATCACCTTCAAATTTTGAAACACCATCGGTGTGTTGTATCCCATGACTTAATTTGTAGCACCATTGGGCCTCCTCATATAGATATAGGACGCTCTCCCCTCCTTTCTTCGTCATACCAACAAATCGATATGTTCCATGTGTGGTTGTCAATGTAACTACTATACACATGAACCACCATGCGTCTTACAAGATGGTTCTGCCTACCAGTCCTCACCGTGCTATCACCCTATGATTCAGTTTATATTTGGACATCAACACGGACTATAAGGTGAAACTTCGAAAAAAATTTATGTACAAATATAACATTTGAAACAAAGGTAATTGAATATTTTGTAAGTATTTGTGTTTTAGTTAATCTAGCACACATTGTATATGTTGACGATGGCCAAAGTTAAAAGAAAAAAAGGTTTGATTATCTAGTAGGATTCTGAAACGGCATATTTTGAATCATATTCAAGTGAACTCAAAGCCTGAATTTATTCAAGTATAAATTGGCTATATAATACAATCGCGCATGTAAATCATCTGTGCGTTTATTATCTTCAATTACTTATCCAAGTGATTTGAACCACTGGATCCTAGGTATAAAATGGTTGCAGCAGCGAGTGCAAAGCTTTGCGGTTTAATTACTAGTTCAGACTTAAACTTAAATCCCAATGCAGGGGGGGGGGGGGGGGGGATTGCCTGTTCTTTATCTATTTACCTCCCAGATACTACACTTTGAATATCATCTAGCCAGCACGCATGATCGTATCTCCCTCACAGCATGGAGTATGTAGCTCGATCGGAAAAGGAGAGAGAGAGAGAGAACGCGCGTGGAGCAAAGGTGGCAAGCGCCGCAGTGAGAGTGAGCACGGGAGAAAAGTCCGGCCGGCCGAGAACGAAGCTGTGAGGCCCTTGTGGGACCACCATTGAAATAGGTCAGCAGTCAAGGAGCATCGCGTCAGCCTCGGGACGCAGCAGCGTCGTCTCCTCCCGCGGCGGCGGCCGGCGTGCATGGCTCGCCTCGCCCCAGCTTTTAATTTCCCCGCTCTCCATAGCTACCTTTTTTTCCCCCCTCTATACCTCTCCGGCCTCCGCCTTTAATTTCCTCGGGCGACGTCGCAGGCGCGATCACGTACGTACGTAGGAGTACTGCTGCTGTCGATCGCTTTAGCTGCTAGTGACCGCCGGTCTTTCCTTTCCTTTCCTCTCGATCGAGCTTTCTTTGCATGCCCGCAGCAGCAGCTCAGAGCAGGGAGGAGACCAGCAGACAAGGGCGCCCCTGCTGACAACCCCTCGTGCTTCCTACTACAGCATAGTACAGCATATACACTCCTGTAGTACTGTTCCTACGGCTACATGTACGTACTGGGACAATTGCTTCTTTTTAGTAATCGATGATGAACTCTCAACTTTTTGGTCGATATTTATATCAGTTTGCTCAACAGTAGTAGTTGCTTTCTATTCTTAGAAAAAAATGTTGTTGATCACGAGCCCTCTGGAGGACTGGAGCACATGCATTATGTACTACTCCCTCAATCCCAAATGTGATCGTTTTGGTTTTTCTAGGCTCATAGATTTTAATATGAATCTTAACATAGCTTATATGTAGCTGCATAACAAAATCTATGAATCATAAAAATCCAAAACGACCTATAATTTAAACAGATGGAGTATAAAGGTATGTTGGAATAAATTACATCGCCGCCGTGAGTTTCAGCTGAAGGTAATATATAAGGCATGTTTGGTAGCGAAGACCCACCAGCCCCCTGCTTTCTATTCTCTGTGCGAAGAATTTTGTGATTGAAACTTGAAAGTAATTCTTTACCGTTGTTTAAGTTAAGTTTCAAGAAGAAAGTTATATATCCCTATGCAGGAATAGAATTGATCAATAAGAAGGAAAAATTGTCTTTACATGTCATAGTCTTTCAGTTAATTTTATTGGAACACCTTTGCACACAATTACCGTAGAACCACGTCTCGCAAAAAAAAAAACAGGTTTGCCTGAGCTCCTAGGACTCGCTGGAGCTACTACACTCTAGGAGTTCTGCTAAACATCCCTAGGTTACCCCTTGATTCCATTATACAAATGCCAAATTTATCATATTTTTATCTCTCTATATATACATCACACTACAAGACATGCTATGCATTCTTACAGTCTGTATGAGTGGCCACAAATTTAGTGTCTTCTAATATTTTTCTCGAATGGCTGACAATTTTCTAGTATACTTTGTATATTTTCTAACAGTGTTATTGCATAACCACCAATATATAATTTCCCTCAAGCTCATTCCTCACATTTATGGTAACTAGTTACCCAAATATATTGGAAAAAAAAACTTTGGCAACAACTGTTGGTAATCTTAGAAGTCTTAGTCCATATTTTTTTCATATAAATATACCAACAAAAGAAAATATTAGCAATACTAGTCAACAACATGGTCTCACCCCCAAACCCCAGTACATCTGTCACATGCATGCACGCATGCATGGAACCATTGGAACGATATTGAACTATGGACATGGATCGACAGCATTGCGTGGAGGCCAACTACAAGTGGCCGGCCCTAGTTAGCACTTACCTCACTTGCCAGTTATGTCCGGTCCAGTGAAAAAGGCCACTGTATCATTGCACGCTAGCTGCCCAGTACCACCACCAAGGCACCAAAGCATGCCATGCAAAATACAATTAAAAGTACTATCATGATGAAAACACGTACAACAAGTAGTAACAAAACGCCCTTTAATCTCATCATCAAATCACAACATAGAAAGAAAAGAGAGAGAAACGAACCAAACCTAAGCACGTACGATCGAGAAAAATCAAAGGCACGGAACATGAGATCGTGATCGAGATCAGCTATAGATACGCGATCTCTCCATGGCCCTCGTGAAAACTCTGAAAAAGATACCACGCACGCACGATCTCCATGGCCGCCGCTTAATGCTTCAATTCGCCCTCCCCTCCTGCTAGCCGCTGCATGCGTCCATGCCATGCAAATAAAGAGAGACCAATGCAATGCAACGACGCCCGGCTGCAATGCAAGGGCGACTCCGGCCGGCCGCCAGCTCGCATGCGCCACGGTACGTGTACGGCGCTGCACGCACGCTTGCTTTTTTCCCGTGCTCGGCATGCAACTTTAAGCATGCATGCAGCTCGCAGCTAGCTCTCGGCTGGGGCTTGTTGTTGCCCATCACCTGTGCATCGTCGATCCGACGGTCACCAGCGAGGCGGCCTCGAGATCCGGAGCCACCCCAACCTGACTACCCGAGCAAAGTGGTGGCGCACACGACGCCGCTAGCTTTCACAAAAGCTTGGAGAGGAGGGTTCAAGTGGTTTAAAAAATGTAACACTTGGTGTTGCATTGGTTAGTTACCTGCTGATGATCGACCATCATGTCTTTGGAGAGTACTTAACGACTATTGTAAACTAAGTAAACAAAAGCTAGCCGTGAGCTGCCGGCATGTGGGTGAATCCTTGCTCGGAACTTTCGTGATATCGCTGGCAGCATGCAAAGCAGCAGCGGCATGCAGCTGGGTTTATTTGGTCGTACGTACTATACTATCGCCGTGTGGAGATGCATGCTGCATATGTTGTGCCTCGAACATGCATGCAGCCAGCAGTGCAGAGACACTAGCTCCAAAAGTGTATCTTCGCATGCAGTCAAAATGGTTTACCGACAAGGCCATTGGTCGCCATGATCTCACCCACACAGCCTGCCGAGCTCATGAGTAACTACTTCGACAGTTTGTGGCAGTTAGATAAAGGAGGTGCTAGTAGCAGTAGACACCTTTGCATAAACAATACCGCACGTCAGCTACAGTGCAAAGTTCAACCTTTTATTTGGTACCATCTATATATACAAATCTCTCTCTCTCTCATACTTCGTATCTTGGAATCTGATACCACATGCAGCTTCACTTGAAACAGGGCATTGTGTCATGTGTGCATATTAAAAGATATAGTTCCTGGTATTATTTTAAAAAAAGCACTTGAGAGATAATGTTTTTTTCCTTCAGGTTGATGGATGAGGATGAGCCAACAACACACTAAAAATATATGCCGGCATGCAAAAACGAAGCTTTTAAAACGGCCGGCCGTTTGGACAAAACCAAGCAAAAAGCTGGTGTGAGACATTTCTCTGTGGAAGCAAAAGCCGGTCTTTGCTCCCACCATCGATCAAATCCTTGGGCAATTTTTCAGTAATGCTTCTCCTTTGCAGTAGTACGTACTGACGATAAAGATAAAAGGGTCTACGCCTAGCTGCCCAGAAGCATGCACTGTCGGCCTGGCCTGGGAGACAAAGAAAACATCACCGTGATGTAATGCACTAGCTCGAGGTGTGTGTTCATCGACCGATGCATCTGTATCCAAAGCTACTAGCCTAGGCTCACTTGTTTCAGATATCTGTCTCGAAACCTAGCGACATATAGACATGTAACTGTTTAACTATCCCTAGACGATCTTGACCTAATTAATTCCTCAGCTGTCTGAGAAATCGAGTTCTTTCTGCAGATTTTGTGGACATGCATATAATACGCTTGTGTCTAATAGACTAAGGCCTTGTTGTTTAGTTCATCAATTTTCACCAACTTTCTAGTCACATCGAGTCACATCTTCTCTCACAGACACGCTTACCAATGCACTATTTACACTTCCAACTTTCCACCAACTTTCACATCTAAACAAGGACTAATACTCCATTTCATTTCCTTTTATAAGGAGATACACATATATCAACATTGAAACCTCATAATATCCAACCAACTATTGATTAGTCTTACGATGTCTATATTTTATTATACAACACTGGTATCGTTAGAGCATCACCAAGAGACTCTTTATATCTTCTCTAACTTAAAAAATAGAGATTTCGGTGAAGAAAACACCCTCAACAACCTCTTCATTTGGATATCCAAATATAGATATCCTCTATTCTGGATTTTTCGCTAGCCAAAGATGAGAGTGAGAATGACTCTCTAGACTACACACAAGATATAGAAAAGATATTGGAGCATATAAGGATGTAGATAACGATTTTTTTATAGAAAAGCTGTTGGAGAGTAATTACTCAAATGATTTAGAGAGCATAATTTTGAAAGGCTCTTGGAGCTCTTATAGTCGTATTTGAAAGGACTGTCTTATTATGGTTATGATTTTATTGTCATGAAGCTTATACAACAAGAGAAATCATGACTGTGGCTTCCCTAGTGTGACCGCAATAGCTTGTTGGTGGCGGCTTGCTATGGTCATCGCCTCATCAGCGGCCGACTAGTCTTGCTTGGTGTAGCCCTGTTTGGTGTTGCAGTGGTATTTCTCATATATGTGGGGGACTTGTGGTTGTGGGAAACACGGTTTTCGCACTAAAGCTTATTCGGCTCTGTACCGAGGTATGGGGTTGACAATGGCGCTGCCTTGGCACACATCCTACAATGGATGCATTGTTATGAGGTCTCTCCCTCTCCCCACCCAAAGGCGTGGTTTGGTTAAAAGGAATTGTGTCATTCCTCGACCGGTGTCAGTGGCATCTGCAGACATCGTTTACTACATGCGGGATTGCCATGTTAACCCCTCTCTCATGATGGTTGTTGCTGCCTATGTGCTGGATAGCTCTCGGTTGTTGCTTTTTCACTCAAACGTGCAAGCTTATTGTCTCAGTATGGTTTTAGACTTTTAGTAGAACCACGAACCACCATATAGTTTACAAAGTTTGGAAGAGGATCAGATCAAAATGATGGATTGATCCGGTCCCAATTTAAACCAACATGAGCTCTCTCGATTGTTGGTGTGGTGGATGGCGGTTTCTTTTATGTGGTTGTTGTCTCGAGTTTATCATGTGGGTTGGTTAATTATGATTGTTGTAACTTGTGTTTTCTTTTTCTTATTTGACCTTCTCTATTGCTCACACATCTGACCTGATGACAACTCTTTAAAAAAAAAGAGAAATCATGAGTCAAATATAGTTTTGGAGGTCGTGCCAAGTATAAACACCTAGTCTAAACCTAGAATTGCATTCTTTCTAGGACTGATGAGGGACTAAGCCCCTTGTCACTTTTTACTATCACCTTTATATATAGCACATATATATGTACCTTTTCTGTAAAACAAAATTTATCTTTGATCGTAAATTGTTTCTTAATATTTGGCTAGTAGTTCAAAAACACATTCAATATACGAAGTTCTTTTTTAAAATTCAAATTAAATCAAACGTATCTTTGTGACACATAACTCACATTTTTGCACTAATTTTGGTCAAAGCATGAACTTCAACGGTCAGAATATATGCCTTTGTAAGGGAGCTTCAAGGACCCAATGCACTCCTCACACTCCTATATTCGTTTGTTGGAGCACTACTGTCTACTAACACGTTGTTACTCAAAGAGATGTGGTACTACACTTACTTTTAATAGACAAGAGTTCTTAATCAACTATACTTAAAGTAGTAATCCTACTCTATACTATCCTTACGAGGAGAGGATCAGCGAGGGCACAAGTTAAATCCAGCTTTAAAGCTACTTGCCGCCTCAAAATTACCAGAACGCCCCTCACCCCCGCTCCTCTATATATACACGCACCTCCTCCCCCCTCTAGCCTGCCAACAGCCCTAAAGCCAAGAGCCAAAGACACACTCGAAGCTTGCTAGCTCTCGCAAACCTCACACACCGACCCTCAGCCACTAGCTAGCAGCTAGCTAGCTCCTGTCTGATCAACAAGTAACAGCATCACGTAGCTAAGAGCTCGCGACAATGCAGTACGGCGCGGCGGCGGCGGAGCAGGCGTGCTGGTACATGCCGGCGGCGGTGGTGTCGTCGCCGGCGGCGGAGGAGACGGCGGCGGAGCGGGTGGAGCGGCTGGCGTCGGAGAGCGCGGTGGTGGTGTTCAGCGTGAGCACGTGCTGCATGTGCCACGCCGTGAAGCGCCTCTTCTGCGGCATGGGCGTCCACCCGGCGGTGCACGAGCTCGACCTCGACCCGAGGGGGCGCGAGCTCGAGCGCGCCCTCGCCTGCCTCCTCGCCGGCGTCGATGGCGCCGCCGCGGCGGCGGCGGCGGCGCCGGTCGTGCCCGTCGTGTTCATCGGCGGCAGGCTCGTCGGAGCCATGGACCGCGTCATGGCCGCGCACATCAATGGCTCCCTCGTGCCGCTGCTCAAGGAGGCCGGCGCGCTCTGGCTCTGATCATATCGATCGATCGAGCTAATTAATTACTGTAGGGGACGGGGACTAAAGTATTAATACATCCACAGTAGTGATCATCGGGTGAATTAATCATAGAGTGCATCGTGCTTGTGTGTTTGTGTGTGTGTGAGAGAGAGAGAGAGGTCAGTGATTTTTTTACTGATGCTGCCTGCCTCCGTCTTGTGTGAGAGTGTGTGGTAGAGCTGGCACGTGCTTGCGTGCTCACACGTACGAGCTATAGTAGTACGTGTGTGGCAATGCTTGCTGGATTGCTGCTAGCTTGGTGCAAGAAGAGATTAGCTACCTATTTAGTGTTACCACCTCTTCGATTCGAACTTATTAATCAGTTTGATTGGGTTGCCTTATTTTTCATTGATCACTCTTGCTTGATTTGTTTTGTTACTTGAGAGATCCCCATATATATATAGGACTTCATCACTTGACATGCGTGATGACTTGTTGCTTAGTAAATTCTAATAAAATAAAATAAAATAAAAGGCTAATTGACAAAGTGTGCATAGCTCTCTTCACATAAACACATGTTCACATGTATATATAATAATTGATAAGAAGAGAATAGTCAAAGTATATACATTTACTCAAATTGCACTACTGGTTATTGTTTGTTTGTTTGTTTAAAAAAAGGTGTCAACAAAGAAAGAAGGAAGGAACGATCGAGCAGGTATGGAAGGGTTTTAATTTCTAATAAAATGTAATCTAATGGCAAGTGGGATTGGCGATCGTAGTCGGTGCTTGCTCCGTTTAGTTTTTTTGGGAGAGCTCCTTTTTGCGGCTGGCGCTGCCACTGGCAGGCCAGCATGCACGCTCGTCTTTTTTGCATGAGATGGCTAGCATCGCGTGTGCCCCATCTTTATGCTTTCTTCGAGATATAGCTTTTCACTGTGTGCTTCGCCTGTGTCTCCTCTATGCTTGCTTAATTGGTTAATAAGTTTCTTCCTCCAAGGCTCCAATGCATGGCTAGCTACGGCTTAGCTCATGGCCAAATTCGTATACTTTAATTTGCTCCTGGGCTACCTTGTTTGGCCTTGTGGAGAATCATATATCATAAGACTGTAATTACGGACACAGCAAATTAAGTGGTTTAATTACTGTTGGCCGTGATATATACTATAGCCACAAGGGATTTGATGACCGACAGCAAATTCAACAAGCCACAAGGGATAGGTGTCCATGTACGTACATAGCACATGCATACGTATGTCTAGTCATCCAGGAATAATATGATGCCGTCGAGAAAAGTACGTGTGAGAATTCATTTTTAGCAATGGCGATATCGATGCAATGTGTGGAGGCGCCACCGCGCCAGTGCAAGGAAGTGAAAAAGAAGACATTAAAGTGCTCTCTGAACTTAGGAAACACACCGATAGATAGTAAATGATTTGTTGGCTCGATGAAGCACAAATTAAGGATATTATGGACAAAAGAGGGAAGATCGAAGGCATGGACAAACTTACAAAAGCTACGCGAGGTGGAGGTCGCTGGTTTGAATCTTGCCACCTACGTAGCACGTGAAAAATAACGCTACTTGCGACTTGATGATGGGTGAGGGGCATCAGCTAGCTGATGGGTCCTCCCAAAAAAAAATTTAGCTATTTTTTTTGATCAATTTGTGTTCACACCAAAAAAAAGGTTTGTCAACTGTTTTTGGCACACAACAAAGATTTTATCGAGTGGACGACAAAAAAAAACACTCGGCAAACTCATCTTTGCCTCGGCAAACCCTCTGCTGAGGGTGTTTAGGGCTTTGCCGATTGCAATAGGATCCAGTAGTGGGAAGATATACCTGAAATATTTTCAACAGCCTATCCATCGCAAAATTACATTACACATAGTAAAAAGATGACGCTATGCGCCCAAAGAACCGAAGTTTAGAGTACCAACAGAATTATTAAAAGGTGTTTCACAAAAAAAGATTATTAAAAGACAATCCATAAACTAAAAGACCGTGATTAAGTGTAAGTTCGGCCTTTACTCCACTTGTTTTAGCCATCGATAGAATATATCCTCACTACTCAAATGTGCTGCGACACTCAAAACTATATACACGCCATAGAAAACTGTAGATCTTGCCACCATTCAAATTTCTTCTAGCTAACTTATTTTCCAATTTTTCTATGAATATTGATTAATATTTCAGTCCCTGTGTGAATTGATACATGTAATTGTTCCTTATTGCAAACTCAATTACTTGCTTGGTTTGATCAGAGTAAAATGAGACATAAATGACCAAATAATTTCCGTTCTACAGTTTAATCTATATGAGGAGTTTTACAATGCATCGAAAAAAGGAGAACCGTTCATTCCTAGAGATCCAATGGTGGTAAAATTGCCGTTACCAGGAGGTACCGGGAGGTACCCAAGGAAAGGTACCTAGAGGTAATAACTAAATATATTTTTTATATTAAAATAAATACTTAGCTAAATATTCAGTTCGATCAATGGATATCATTACTCAGCCACAAAAGTACCCCGTTGTACCTTCGGGTACCTTCCAAGCATTGCTATATTATATTTCTATGTTCCGCATATGTAGCAATTGATACGTCTATCGGCCGAGGAAAAATTAGAAGAGGTGGTGGTACCTTTGCCATATATATGGCTGGATGTCGAGCCAGCTCGGCTCGTTATGGCTCGGCTCGTTAACATATTGGCCCATATATATTTCTATAGGCCTCTCTGCCTGTCTGTCTGCTAGGGCTGCTGGCTGCAAGTTGTATGGGCTGGGCCAGGCTTCTTATGTATGGGCCGAAATCTTGGGCCGGAAAGCCCATATTTCCTGGGCTCCCAAAACCGTGCCTTGCCGTCTCTTTTGGTTTCTCTGCTCTCTTTCTTTGTCCGAGAGGCTGTGAGCCATGTGCTGGTAGATCCCTGCTGGGCTGCTGCCTTTAGAGCAAGTATTATGATGGGTGGGAAGCGGGCGATATCCTATATGGAGGAGTGAGAATGCAGGAGAGAGAAAAGAACGGGTGCCTCGCGAGAAGCCGGGGAAGGGCGGGCGAAGAGCTCTCTGACAACTGATCCTCCACTCTGCTTCTCCCACGTCGTAGCTGAGCATTAAATCTCGGTGGGACCCGCCACTACTGCATGGCAGCGCGTGTGACATGGAGAGTCTTGAAGCCGACCAGCGGGCGAAACCATAGTTCTTGCTCTTATGCTTCTCCTTCCTTGAGCTAGCTGCTGCTGATGCCCAAGTCACGTCTGGCATAGGTCCTTTCTCAAAGTGACTCAGCACGTGCTAGCGGACCAATTACGAAGAACAGAGGGTACATACACGATACATTGTCAAAATTCCCTTAAATTGCTCAAGACCTTGCAATAGCTTTGGAATTTTGGGTAATCCAACACGTTGAGTTGAATGAAATACTACATGAGTTGTTGGGTTGGGTGTCCATCTTCTTTTCTCGTTGCCTGAAGCCTTTCTGCGAAGTGTGAACCGGAGGTGTATCAACCTAGAACTTTGGGAGGATCCGCCCGTTGTAGCCATCTATGGGGACAAATATGGCAATTTGCCTTTGCGGATAACAAAGCAGAGATACCGTATTCTCCCTTTCCGATGCAACTTGCAGGTAGGAATTTTGGCTGACGTGCACTCAACCCGTCAATGCAGATGTTTTATCACGTTTAGCTACGTGGTGTAATTCCTAGGGTGTACTCCTTCGTTCCAAATTATTAGTCATCCTGACATTTACTAAATTCATTGATGATGTTATGAATTTAGACAACTATATGTCTAGGCTCATACAAGATGTCATGAATTTAGACACTCAAGATGGTACCTAGGATGACTAATAATTTAGAACGGAAGGAGTACTCGAGAAGATATACAACAAGAAGCATTCAAGTATAGTGAGGCAGAGATATACTTGAGGCAGAGATTATGTGACATTTTCATAGGCGACATTTTCATATACGGAGAGTACGTGATGGAGACTAGAGAGCTCTCAAATTAAACTGCCCCCCTATAGGGTACAAAATGAAAGAAGCATGCAAACCACATGGTTTTTGTTAAATGGAAAGACAATTTCACATGTTTTAGGAAAAACTATCCCTCACCTGAGCATTCCTAATTTCCTTTTAAAATTCACATAAGCCACGGTTGCCTTCTACTAAGATTAGATTAAGGGTGACATGTACACTTCTACTTATTAATGAGATAGAGAATGTGGTGCCTGTTGTGGTTTCTTGCAGACCATCAATCTGTGCACAAAAGCTCACACTCCTAACAATAAAGATCTTGTACAAGAAGTTCACCTGAAAATCAATTCTTAATTTAGAAAACGAAGGTGAAATTTATCAATGCCCAGCCCAGTGCTTATTTCTGGTTCAAGATATCACTGTCTCATGTTGCGTTTGCGTGCACAGTGGCACGAATATCACGTGGACCCGCCGCGGCTTTGGAAGCTCCAACTAGCTTTCTTTCTGTTCTTTCCGTTCAGGCCAACGGTCCATATAAACCTATCTACATCCATTCCTTCTGGCATAAGCATCGACCTATAGTTTGCTCCTTTTACTTGAAAACGGCAACGATCGACCTCTTCTGTTACTAACCAATAAATTCCCAGCAGAAATAACTTTTAACCAGAAATTCCAATTCAGATATACACGCTATATTTTAGTTGCTAGGTTTGCTGGCGGCACACTTGGCAAAGCACAGAGTTTTTAAGCCAGATTTTCCTTTTTTTTTTTGGGTGGGGTGGGGTGGGGGGGGGGAGCATGATAGGAATCATTATTACTTTCCTAGACTTCACGTGTGTATAGTACATGTGTAAGAAAATAGTAGGGAGAATATGCTCTCAGATTGTTGAAATAATTTATATTTATTTATTTATATCTGTGAATGCACCACTTTCTCCCGTGAAAAAATGTCAGTGCTTACACATGCCTCCATTTATTCTCTTTCTCGATTATGCCCACCGTTCCAAATTATAAACGGCTTCGGCATTTTAAATATATAGTTTTTAGTGCGTATCTAAACTTAGTGTATATCTAAGTATATTACTTAATAACTATATATGTATCTAAATATGCTAAAACTACTTATAATCTTAAACATAGAGGGTAATATATGTGAACTAAAGTTGTGTTCATGGAAAACATAATATTATACAACTATTTTATTTATTTTTTGAAATATACATACCTCGCCTTAATCAATAGACATGTTGTCAACCACTAAATAGAATTATTAGGACAGTTTGATTCGAGACTTGACCCAGGTATGCCATGATACTCAGAAGAAATCTAGCCCACTGGGCTTTTCCTTTTGGTCAATTGAAAAAAGGGTAGATGGAATTTTCTCTTACAAATTAACAAGAACATTTAACTCTTTTATTTTAACAATAATAAATATCAGTGGTCCCTTGGACATGACTAGCAGGAGTTCACTTTCGAGTTCTCTCTCTTTGTGTTTTCTAGATGATTGTTAAATATGCAATAATTTTAAAAAGAGTAAAATACTTGCTTATATATTGGTAGAAAACAACTATCAATGGTCCCCTAAGACATGATTAGCAGGGGCTTACTTTTAAGATCCACTTTGCCTTTTTTGTGTGTTTCCAGAAGATTGCGAAGTTTGACCCTTTGAAGTCATCCTATCACATGTCTCCGGTCCATCTTTTCCTGGCTCAACAAACCCAGAAGTGACCAAAATGGAAACCAATACGAATATGCAAAAGAATGCTATCATATGCTTTTTATTTTGCTGGTCAGGTCAACTTATCTGCAAGTATAAACCTTGACTACTTAATGTATTTGCAAGGGTTCCTATTGCCACTATTCTTATTGGCTTGTTCTAATTTGGCCATCGTAACTAGCGCATCTCCAACAGATTACGTATGCTCATCACCGATACCAAAAATGAGTGATTTGAGGGATATGAGGTGCTCCAACATATCACCAATCCTGTTACTAATACCAAAAACCGTTTGGTATTATCTTTGATACTGGAACATTGTGTTTTGCTGATTGGAAAAGAAGATTTGTTGAGGGTATGAAATCGGTTACCTTGAGGGGTAAAGCAGATCATAAAGGATAAAATTAACATTTGGATGAGTAGTCTCCTATAGTTCTTCTATTTTTCTTGAGCATGGGGCCTTGTAATATGTAAATAATCTTATTTATATTTTTTTGAAAAAGGTAGGGGGGTTTCCCTGTCGATTTCCTCAAAAAAGAAATGCAATTCTAATTTTTCAAGATAGATTAGCGATGGCATGAAATTCTCTCGTGCCTCGGCCTGCATGCGACTAACTTTATTTGGCCGAGAGTTAGTTTTGGCATACCAATCCAACCTAATTAAATACTTAATTAGACAGATAGTTATTGTACTATTAGCTAAGTAAGGCTACACTTTTTATGTAATGTTTTTCAAAAGATAATTACATTCTTCATGGAACGACCAGGCGGAATATTTTTATAACATATAAATTCTGTTTTTTTTTGGGAGGCATGCGTTTTTTTGTAGGAATTGTGCGAGTCATGGGGACGACACGAACGATTCCCTGTTTCCTCCACACAAAACTGAATACACATGATTGATTCTTGTCACTAATTCACCTTCACCTTTTTTTTAAAAAAAAAACTCTTAACTCGGCATGCGAGATTGGAAGAGTTCAAGCAGGTTGGTTGTCGCAGCCTATTAGGCCTTGTCCAATGGTGACCGTTCATCGACTCTTTGCTAGCTCTTAAATTGTTTAATCGATGAACAGTGTCAAAACAGTACTCATGTGGGTTGGCTCTTTGCAAATCGGTTGATTCTTTGCTAGCTCTTAGCCGTCTCGTATCCATTGAAGAGTGTAAAAGTGATGTGACCGGCTCACGTTCAAGAGCCGGTCACATCGAAAGATGCACTGTTCAATGAATATAAAATGCTATGAGCTAGCTAAGAGCTAGCAAAGAGCTAACCCAGTATACTCTTTTAGTACTATTTTAACACTATTTATCGATTAAACAATTTAAAAACTAACAAATAGTGCCTCGCTGAAGAATGCCTTATTCCAACGACACAAACTTTGGAAGGCGACATGATCGATCCTGACTCACACGGCGCAACGGCCGGCTTGCTGTCGATCATCCCGCCATTCTTTACGAGCCTAACTAGGTGCTTAATTATAATCAGTAGAGTAACCAGTGATCAGTCAACTGGAACAATTAGATTAATCGGCATAAAATCAGTAGCAGTGCTACGTGTGAACCAGCCGACATCTGATTTGGACATGGCTGCTCGTTCAGGGTGTGTTTAGATTGTAGGAAAAAACACTGTAGTATGAGAAAAACACTGTAGTATTTACTGGGAAACGTGTTTTGTGAGGGAGGAATAGTGAAAAGTTAAAATGAATAGTGAAAAGTTAGAATGAATAGTGAATAGTTGGAAATCTGAACATGGGCTCAGTCGTTTGCAAAGTTGCCAATCAGCAACTTGGTGCCCTGCTGAACCCATCAAGTGGCCAGTATTTTATTCACTTTTTTAATTTCTCACTCCGAGGTAGCAGACCATTCTGTTAATCCGCCCTCACCTCACGGGTCCTAAAATAATGTATAAACCGATACCGAATAACGCTGAACCGTGCAAATCCGCGCACTTGAAAAAAAACTCATTTACTACTGTAAATCGTACCAAATCGTGCATGAAAAATAAAACTATTTTTTTGGATTTTAATTCCACCGTCCCTGGTAAAAAGTAGAGTACTATTCTTTTTCAAAGGCGACGTCAAAGACATAAACAAGTGGATGAGTATATCTGACGACGAGATATTTTTGGAAAATGAGGAAGAAGTCAAGATCACACTATTAATCCGCCGGAAATCCTTCCAAAATGACAGTGAATTGGCTTCTAACCTTCCGTTCTCCGTTCCACCCTTCTCCCCTTTCCGTGCTACCAACCCCCTGACTAGAGAGAGCCTTTGCCTGCTATAAGCAGCAACAGGCAACAGCCGCCCAGGGCACGCCACCGCCGCCGCCCGCGCCGCGCGTCCCCTCTCCTCCTCCCCGCCGCCGCCGTCGCCAGCAGCCTCCCCGATCCGCGCCGCCTCCTCGGACCGGAGCCCGGCGACTGGTCGGTGCCGGAATGCGGGTTCCCCGCGCGGCGCCGTGGGGGTGCGATTGAGTTGGTTCCGTGGCGGCGGTGGTGGTGGGGGTGGAGTGATAGGTAGACCCCGCGCCCGCGATGGGGTGCTTTCCGTTCTTCGGCGCGGGGCGCGGGGAGGAGAAGAAGGAGCTCGGGTACTGCGGCGCCAAGGGCGGCAATGGCGGTGCCGCCGGGTGGGCGGCCGCGTCCTCGTCCTCGTCCACCGCCGCTGGCGGGGGCGCGAAGGAGGACGTGGAACAGCCGCCGCCGCCGCCGCGCGTCGACAGGATCCTCGCAGGTGCGTGCGGCGTTCGCGCGCTCTCCCTCCCTCTTGGTGTTTGCCTCTCTTATCTCTTCTCGGATCGGTCGCTTGGTTTGTTGGTGGGATCAGAATCGGATCCGCGCGCGAGCCACGAGGCTTCATGCTCGGGTTAGTATCTTCGCGTCGCGGTTGCTGGGTCTGTCGTTTGGATGGTACAAATGAACCGGACGATCCTTGTGGGTGTGGATGTGATTGAGGGAATTGATTGGCATGTGCGGTGTGTGATGATGCAGGGTATATCCTTGTCATATTTCAGTATTATATATATAGATGGGGGAGAAAGGGTATCGATTTGTTTCACCAAATTCTATTTTTTTTGTTTTCGTGATGATTAACATGCTGGCCTGCTTGCTCATAACCGTGTCTCGATCTGCAAGATCACGTCAAACTACGCATATGTGCAGGGGCTGAAAAGGTGCGGGCTAAATTCATTTCCAGCTTGAAGAAGGACCTTCCGGTTCTCAGGGACGCCGATGGCAATGTTATCTCTGCGCGGACCTTCACCTTCCGCCAGCTTGCGGCCGCGACCAAGAACTTCAGGGCTGAATGCTTCATTGGGGAGGGAGGCTTCGGGCGCGTTTACAAGGGCCGTCTGGATGGCACGGGCAAGGTAATGCGCTTCGTCATCAAAACAGGGTTTCGACTTTTCTTGTTTCTTGCTGTTGGGTTAGTACAAAAGTGGCTCAGCTGTACCAATAGCGCCATTGATCTGTCTAGGACATTGGAGAAAAAAGCAGCGTTTGCATATGAGTGGTGGATGCCCACAGACACAGAAAAAATCCATGTTCACTTGTAGCTGATCCACCTTATACCTGATTAATAATAGAGGGCAGTGTGGACTGTTCCGTAGGTCCCCTTTAATTTGTATGCAACTACTTGAAACCCTGAACTTTTGAATCTGTTACAGATTGTTGCTATCAAACAGCTCAATAGGGATGGCAATCAAGGAAACAAAGAATTTCTAGTGGAAGTTCTCATGCTCAATTTGCTTCATCATCAAAACCTTGTCAGTTTGATTGGCTATTGTTCT
The DNA here is from genome assembly GCA_015342445.1 of Digitaria exilis. NCBI lineage: Eukaryota > Viridiplantae > Streptophyta > Magnoliopsida > Poales > Poaceae > Digitaria > Digitaria exilis. The sequence goes on from JACEFO010001732.1 coordinate 673,445, forward strand.
GACGGAGATCAACGCCTTCTCGTGTATGAGTACATGCCACTTGGATCGTTGGAAGACCATCTGCACGGTAAGACTGTTTTTTTTTCTGTATATATTTGTCAGCATATTAACTCCTGTTAAGTTTCCTGTTGATGTTTATTTGCTGGTACTGTGGGGCTCATGCATGATAGTACTTGTTTTTCGCATGCTTGCTGGAGTACATGCTGTCAATATGCCATGCCGTCTGGCCCCATCTATCTGCCAATGTGTTTCATTTTTTCCCATGTGCATTAATGCATATTTCAATGGTTATGAGACACTTTTCTCTTCCATGTCCTTTTGTCCATGCAGCAGTACATATGTCCACAGTAGCTAATAGATTTTCCAAAAGTCAATCACGGTTCTGCCTTTCTATTTCCCAGCATTGCCTAATTAAAGTGAGATGGGCATTTTTTTGCTTCTTGATTTTGGGCACGGTATAATTAAGTGTACCATTTGACCTATGACTTTATTGTACTATTCTGGGGAAATCTCTATACAGAGTAAATAAAACAACTATCTCTATTTTTATGTGGAATTTCTGTCAGATTTGGACCTGAAACTTTAGTTCTCATACCTGATTATAGTATTGGGGGCACATCCTTATCACTCGTGTGACTACAAATGCATGTTAGAAAAATGGCCTTTGTTAAGGTTCATTTTTTATTGCTAATCTATACCTATTTAATTTCGCCACTTTATAATTCTCTGGAATGGTACATATACTGTTATGTAGCAATTATGTTATAAGGAATTTAATTATTCAATAAAAGGATAATGTATATTGCTGAGTTGACATACAGAATGATCGTTCTGTGACATAAGAATAATCCATCTTTAGCTAGTCAGTCATAGCAGTGACTGGACCTAGCGAAGAAATAGACTGCTGACACGAGTATCCCAATTTAATATTTATCCTGAACCTAGTATTCTCTGGCAATTATGTTGCCAGAAAGGTCATTCGAACTATATCATGTGGCAATGTGGCATAGCATAGTGATACAACTGTGCACTAGGAACATTCCTTTGGGTCGTTGTTTACATTTGTTTATATCTTTGTGGGTGAATATTGGGAACATGGCACAGTAATCTTCCAATGTTTTTAGTATTACGAGTGCAACCTGCAGTTTGTAGAGAATCTGCCGAGAAATTATTCATAGTAAAAACAACTTTTGACTTTACTCTGATTAAATAAGTGTGAACATGTAGCATTGCCATCAGCAGTGGCATATTTTCCATTTCTGAACCAACTTAGCACTTAACGCAGATCTCTGTCCTGGTAAGAAGCCCTTGGATTGGAACACTAGGATGAAAATTGCTGCAGGCGCTGCTAAAGGGCTGGAGTACCTCCATGACAAGGCAAAGCCACCAGTTATATACAGGGACTTCAAGTCATCAAATATTCTATTGGGAGAGGGTTTCCATGCAAAGCTATCCGACTTTGGTCTTGCTAAGTTGGGTCCTGTTGGTGATAAGTCTCATGTCTCAACCCGTGTTATGGGAACATATGGTTATTGTGCTCCAGAATATGCTATGACAGGACAACTTACAACTAAGTCAGATGTATATAGCTTTGGAGTTGTCTTGCTTGAGTTGATTACTGGCCGGAAGGCAATTGACAGCACCAGACCAGCCACAGAACAAAACCTTGTATCATGGGTGAGTTGTTCGATTTGTTCATGAATCATTTGTTGTATTTTTGGCCGAGGTATCCAGCATATGAATGTCAAGATATTGAGTAACCAGTATTTTGTTTGTTGATATTGATATATCACAGTATCTTCTATGGATTTGGTTACTTAGATATTGAGTAATAAAGTATATGCACATACATGATTCAATGACCATACTAGGTTACTTAGATAAAATGATAAATACATGCATACAAGTATATCCTACACCTAGGAAGAGATTGTGCATTTGGTATCATTCTACAATGATCACTGGTTACCTTCAATATGCTTTTGGATTTGCATGTAATGAAGTTAACTCTTTGTTCATTGGCAGGCACGGCCTCTCTTCACTGACAGACGGAAGCTTGCAAAGATGGCTGACCCAGGGCTGGAGGGGCGATTCCCTACGCGTGGGCTTTACCAGGCGCTCGCGGTGGCATCAATGTGCATCCAGTCTGAGGCTGCATCCCGCCCGCTCATTGCTGACGTTGTGACTGCTCTTTCCTACCTTGCAAGCCAGGTTTATGATCCTAGCACAGGCAACACTTCCAAGAAGGGCAGCGGCGACAAGAGGAGCAGGGCTATTGGCAGCAGAAGGGCATTGTCCATGAACGATGCCGCAGGCAGCTCTGGCAGGTCACCGAGCAATGACCAGGATGATTCCCCCAGGGAGCATGACAAGGGCTTGGAAAGGGAGAAGATGGTGGCCGAGGCGAAGATGTGGGGCGAGAACTGGCGGGAGAAGCAGCGTGCCGCTCAGGGTAGCCTGGATTCTCCGACCGGAGGTGGGTAACGTCTGTCACCAATGGCTGTTTTGCCTGTGGCGTGTGCGTGTTCTATCTCAGACTGTGTTTTTGCCTTTGTGTGGTCCGGATGAAGCAGACAATTTGGGTTCCCGTGTTGTTAGTTGTACATTTGTAGGGATAAAACAAAAAACAGAAAAACGTGGGGGAGAAAGCGGAGAAGGGAAGCAATGGGTGCTTTACTCTGGATGTGGTCGAGTCGTGCCTGTAAATTCTCGGGAAATTTTGCAACGATGAAGGACAAGTTTGAACCTAGTCATTCTGTCGCATCTTGCTACTGTTTGCATAGATTTCTGTCGGAGAAAAGGTTTGGGTCGGCTCATTCAGCTCCTATCAAAGTGGGCCAGATTCTCGCTTTGATCTATTGATGATCCTGAATTGCTGATGTGTCTTTGCTGACAGCGCTTTGTGCAAAAGCGTTTCTGGAATGGATCGGAAAGTTTAGTCGGGGTTCCTTTTCTTGTTTTTTTCTTTCAAAAAAATTGTTGGCTGTTTTCTTTTCTTTGATGTCTTTTCTCACTTGATCAATTGATGACTCGTCATACGCTCACTGCGTTTACTCTAAATAAAGTTTCAGTACGTAGGACCTGTTTTTTTAGCTGCAGCTACTATATTAATGTATAATTCTATCGATGATCATACGAAATTCCTGCATTATGTCACACATAGCAAATTGCAAACATACTGTCATTGTTATTCACAGAACATATCGGGTGCCAATTACGTACTCCAATCTGTACAACGTAATGCCCGTATGCCATCAAATTGGGCGGAAGTCGGTGTTTTCTGTGAGAGGGGCACGGTTGTCAGTCGCCAGTTAGGACATTCAGAGCCCCTAGGCGCGGCAGCACGTCCGCCGGCAGCGCTCCCCGGCATCCACGTCGCCACCGCAGAAGCCCAGGTCTTGGGCGACGCACCTCATGAGGTTAATGAGCATGCCGTTGGCTCGCCGTTTGCTCCTTGACTGCCACCGTGGCCAGCGCGTCTCCGGCCATCCTCGGATTCGGCCGGTGGTGGGCGGTGGCGTCTTGTCGTGTGCGCGCCGGCGGCGGATGATTGGAGTGGCGGTGGCCGGAGGTGCTGCTGTGCTATGGTCTGATGAGTCGAAGAACACCGCTCGTTGGAACGGTTTCAGCGTTCGGGATAAGGCATTCAGAGGCTAGATAGACATGGCGACGCCGAACTCGGACTCGGATGAGGCGGAGTCCGAGTGTCGGGCTAGTGGCTGGTTGACTTGTCCGAGCCCAGCTCGGACACGCCGCTTCAGATTGAACCTCCTTGGGCTCGGAATCGGGATGTAACAGCGACGCTAGAAGGAAGTCGAGATGTGAGTTCTGGTAGAGTTGCTTTTAGGGAAAATTGGTTTCATACCATCGAAAGAACGTCGTTTCTGTAAAATACCACTGAAATATAACGGTCACGTGAAATACCACTCAAAGTTCAAACGTTACCCAAATGAAGCATTCTGTCAGTTAAGTCCGTAACACCGTCTTCTTCCTCCACGATCTGTCGTACCTTCTTCCTCCTCCATCCACAAACTGTTGCCATGCGACCGCTCGCACTGTAGCGAGTCGTTGCTACCAGTTCCGCGTCGGCCAGCAGAAATGAGAAGTGGAACAGCGCGCCCCGTCGTAGACTGGTAGGAGTAGGACACCTCGGCCGCAAGCGCACCTCCTGACGAGCGGGGCGGAGCCAGCCAAGCCCTCCTGCCTAGACGCATGGGGTCAGGACTCAGGACCTGCGCCGTCGTCCTTCCCGGCGACGTCCACGTCCACCACGCCGTCGTAGTCTGCCCGGACAAGTCTGATCGATTCGATCGACCGGCAAGCGGTGGCACTGCACGCAGCATCTCTAAACCACATGCATCTCATCTCAAGACAAGATCATGCGAAGTGCAATTTATAGGACACGAGCAAGGATCTAGAAGAAAATAACTTAACACAAACATCCATCGTCAGGACTCAGGAGAGATAAGGGATCGGGGGGGAAATTCCACTGCTAACTGCGGCGCCAGGAGGGCGGAGACCGCCACTCCCGTGCTGCTTCCGCCTCGCTCGAGACCGGCCCGTGCCACCGTCCATCCGGCCATGGGCCCGTGCTTGCAACGGCGTCCGCTCCGACTGCCCGAGCGCCGGTGGCCCGGCTGCTCCGCGCTCTGCCACGCCACGCCGCGACGTGCGCTCCGTGTTCCTCCTCGGCTCCCCGCAACGGAGCTCCAACTGTTGCCGTGTTGTGCCTTCGGTGGAAAACAGAGCTTTTGAAAGTTGCGAGATGTATAGAGGAGAAAGAAAGTACGACATACCGTAGAGGAAGAAGACGGGCAGACGGCTTCACGGACTTACCTGACAGAATGTTACATTCAGGGAACGTCTGAACTTTCGGTGGTATTTCAGGTGGCCATCATCTTTCAATGGTATTTTCGGGAAACGACGTTCTTCCCGGCGAAACTCCTCCTCGAGATCGTCGCTCGTTCTGACCCTGTCATGCTATTCCGGTGCGCCTTCCTTTGCAAACAGCTCCGCCACGCCATCCTCAGTCCGGCTTTCAACCGTCGCGTCACGGGCTGAGAAAGCGGCGCGGACTTTATTGGGAGGTTCTCTTTTAAAAAATCTTACCAACATCTAAAAAATAAGAGAGAATCGATACTAGGAAGGTAGATTTTTCTTTTTTGACGAAATCCATGCATTGTATCCTAAAGTATTCATCTAATAAGCCAATGTTTGTTACTTCCTTCGTCTCGGAGAAATGCAACTTTTTTCCATGACAATAAATCAAACAGTTTCAAATTTAGCCAAATTTATACGAATAATACTAATATTGATGGTACAAAAATCTATCCAACGATTTAAATGTTTGTCATTTATAGTATCAATAAAGTTGATGGAGGACGCAATGATGTAAATGTTTGTAATTTATTGTATCCATGAGCACGACATTCTTGTTCTTTCACCTCCTCGAACTCGGAATTCAGGGTGTAACCCAAGCGTGGAAAATTTCCATGGTATATATGGGAGTTCTAGTAGAGTTGCTTTAATACAAACATGTCCGAATAGAGTTTGGTTTCATCTCCACGTCCACGTGTGAGGAGCACTCAGAGCACTACATATACAAACGTGAAGTTTCCACTCGTCCAAAATACACAAGGCAGCGGCAGCGAGTTAGCTATGGCGCCAGCGCCATTACCTGAAGCCGGCCAGCGACGCCGTGCGCCCGCTTGCAATCCTCCGGCGCCAAGAAAGCGACGCCGAGCGTCCACCTACACGCCGGCGCCGCCGCCCCCGTCGCCACCACCGGCCACCGTACCGGTGCTCCCAGCGAACGTCATGCTCGAGATCATCGCCCGCTCCGACACGCGCACGCTCGTCCGGTGCACCGCGCTCTGCAAGCCGCTCCGCCGCGCCATCCTCAGCCCGGCCTTCCTCCGCAGCGCCGCCGCCATCGTGCCGCCGCGCCGCTTGCTCGGCTACCTCCACACCTTCGACATGGACAAGGAAGACGAGGAGCTACCAGACGCTCTCTTCTCCGTGCTCCACCCTGACCCCACCGCCACCACCACGCCGGCCGTCCGGTCCAGCTTCGCCGACGAGCACCTACCACGCTTCGTCGGCCGGAGCGCCGCCGACCTCCTCGGCAGGTACGAGCCGGTGACGTCGCGCAACGGGCTCGTCGTCCTCCGCCGCCGCCACATCAACCGGCGCAAGAGGTCCGAGCGCCGCTCCGACATGTGCGTGTACAACCCCGTCACCGGCGAGCGCACTTTCTTCTCCTACCCGCCGGGCTACTTAAGCCAATACTACCACCCCGATCTCGGCGACGTGTACGTCCTCCTCACCGCCGAAGATGGCATCGACGGCTGCGACGATGACTTCGTGCTGCTGGTAGCGGATTTCCATGGCTTCTTGGACAGCAGTGCCACCATAAGTGTCCAGACCATGTCGTCGTCGTCGGACACCGGCGCCTGGTCACCGGAGAAATATGTGGGCGACATCATACGTCCATGGTTTTGGCTGGAACCGTGGCGTGCCGCCGTCGTCCTCAGAGGGGGACGGATACACTGGCTGGCCAAGTGTTGTGAGATCCTAACCTACGACGTTGCCCCGTCAAAGCCAGGATCGATCAGGCTCCCCGTCGCTTACGAAGGTGTAAACAAGCTCCACCTGGGGACATCACCGGATGGGAGGCTGAGGTTGCTCGCCGTAGAAGGGTTCGTGGTATCAGTGTGGCTGCTCTTGGCAGGAGGTGGTGGCTGGGAGCTGGAGGCTGTGATCGGCACGGAGGCGAAGCTGCGGTCGATGTGTCCTGATGAGATGACTCCTCATGGTCCTGCACGCCTTGAGTTGATGAACACTGGGGAGAAGAGCAGCGTGGCATTGCTGCGGATACTGCGTCCTGGTTGTTGGCCTACTTGTGGTTGGCTCTTCGTCCTTGAACTGGAGACAAGAGAGATGCGCAAGATATGGGGTCCATACTGCTCCTATTTGCTGGTCGAGATTGACATGCCCTCTAAGTTACAAACCATGAAAGTATTTTCATAAGCCGCACGTATAGCTGATTAAACAAGAGTGTTTTTCTGGAAATAAAAGAAATGTAGTGTGAAATACGTGTTTTGACTACGGAGTTCAGTTTAAATATGAGTAGACAATATTTAAATACTTTTTTTTAAAAAAAACTTGCAATATGCCTGTGTGTTGCTACGGGTGAGAATCAACATGAAACCTTACCCTGTGAACATACATTTAAGAGATTATTAAGCTGGTAGATCAATAGTTTAACAAAGTCACTAGTGTAACCTCATTATTGACGGGCATATCATCTATAATTTATAGTACAATATATACTTTCTAGATGATTAGTATCTCTATTATTTTTGTACTAACCAAATATAACCACATTTTGCTACACGCAAGGCCCATATTTTTTTTGACAAAGAATTAGTTCTTTTGAAAGATATTTGTTAAAAATTAGTGCCCTCAAATACTAACAATATATGTCCCCACCTAACAATGGGAGTCCACCAAATTGGGTCAAAATCTCATGTTAAAAAAATTCAAAGAAAAAACATGGACATCACGCAGCTCTCCTGATTTTCTAATCCAAATCATCGTGGGCCATGTCGCGTCCACGAAGAACATGGCGAGGGACGAATCAGTCCCCCGACATCAGATGAGCATCTCTAGCAGACTAGCTAAATTTGACTCTCCGTATTTTCATTTGGTTATCCATATTACTCAGCGCTCCACCAGTCTAAGCCAAATCTTGCCCTCCATATCCCATTGCCCTACATTCTATTTTTATTCGATTTAACCAGAACTAAATTATTTTTGCCTCATTTTTTTAAATTAATTTGGTACCTTGAAGTTCGAATAACAAGCAAAAAAAAGTTTAACTTTTAAGAATTTCAATTTGAAATCTGTAAGAGATTTTATGTTTAACCTAGTTAAAATTGTTTCTCTATTGCTTGTTCTATCTACATTAGAAACAACATGATTTTTGGAGCTCAATATAAGGACTTTTTGAATGTATGGAACAGAGAAAAAGAACATACTCTTAAAACAAAACGTTAATTACGCAATAAAGACTGGCCTGTTTGTCAGACTCACGATATGGAGGATGGCCAGGCTAGCGCACTCGTATGATAGCGAGTACTCATCCATCAATGTATGCATGCAACCTTACAACACACATTTAAGAGACAGGCTGTGTTCAGGTTGCTAAAAATTCACTGTAGCTTCTAAAAAAACACTGTTTGATCCTGGAAAGCGTGTTCTGTGAGTGGGAGGAATATTATGAATAGAAAAAAGTTGAAATGAATAATGTTTAATTTGTAATCTGAATAGGGCCTGAGCTGGTAAAGTTTCTAGAGGATCGGTATCTCTAGTGCAGGGTCTATAGTTGTTTTTTGGCGCTACTAGCGTCCGTACATCCGATTGGGACGTCTCCTATCAGATGATCTTTGCAATATCTGAGAGCAACGTCTGTAACATGGAAACTCAACACTGACAACATCAAAAACCAATGTTTGCAACATCAAAAATATTTCAAAAAATTTGTATCACCTATCCATTGATGATGAGCAAAAAAAACTCGCAACAACATATGTTTCATGTTGCATAGAATGTTCACCATCTCTTGGTGAAAATGCAACGTCCGGAACATGCGTGTAAAATATATGCAACATCACGTATATCTAGATCTACTTTTTGTAACATTTGCAACATTGTTGTGAAACACGTGAAACATATATACGCTTCAAATATACAACAAACTCTAAGTTTATTTTGATCGACCGTGCCTTGACTTGTCTGCACGTTCATCGGCCGGCCCCCCCGCAGCACGTCCGTCGGCCGCGCTCCCCGGCATCCACGTCGCCGGTGGCTAATTGGCTTGGCAACGAAGCCCAGGGCTCGGGCGGCGCAACTCGGAGATGCGGCTTGCCGGCTTGGCTTGTCCGATCCCAGCTCGGAGACGCGGCTCCAGATTGTTTCGTTGGAAGGAAGTCGACAAGAGGCAGCCGAGAGATATGTGAGTTCTAGTCTAGTTGCTCTATACACAGCGTGTCCGATTAGAGTTCGGTTTCACCTCTAGCTCCACGTGTGAGCAACAGTCGGCCCTACATATACAAAACCCAAAGTTCGTTCCACTCGCGTGCTGTCGTGCAAAACAAGACCGCATCAAGATATATGGCGCCATTGCCCGCACCCGCACGCCGGCGCCGTACGCCTGCGACCAATCCTACCGCGCCAAGAAAGCGACGTCGCGCGTCTACCCGCACGCCCCCGTCGTCGCCGCTACCGCCGGCCAGTACCGCACCGACATGGTCGCTCAGGAGGTATTTTACTCAGGGTAGACCTTAGTGTTTTTGATATTGGAGCCATTGACGAAGGAGATTTCTATGTGAAGTTTTTACTTCGAAATAAATCAGATGACTTCAAATTCAATTTATACACTGTTTATGGGCCAGCTCAACAACAAAATAAAGAGGCTTTCCTCACTGAGTTGGCTCAGATATGTTCACGAGAGACACTACCCTATATTTTGGGTGGTGACTTTAACATAATGCGATACCCTCATGAGAAGAGTAAAGGAACCTTCGATACTAAATGGCCAAATTTATTTAATGCGGTCATTCAGGCCTTTGACCTTAAAGAGATAAATATGTCCGGACGCCTATATACATGGGCTGGTCCGGGAGACGATCCGACATATGAGAAGCTAGATAGAGTGCTGGTTAGCACTGAATGGGAAGATAAATTTCCATTAACAACGGTTGAGGCAAGAGATCGAAACATTTCTGATCATACACCTCTCATCTTAAATACCGGTTCTTCTACACATAACAACAAACAACCGACCTTCAAATTTGAGAGGGGATGGCTGATCCATGATGGTTTCTTTGATATGGTTGCCAATTTATGGCAATCTGAAATCAGCGGCACTACTGCATTAGAAAAGTGGCAAAATAAGATTAGACGCTTGAGGCAGTAGCTTAGAGGCTGGGCCAAAAATACAGCTGGGTCATAAAAAAGGAAAAGCAATGACTTATCTCTTTGTTAGATGCCATAGATAAAAAGGCGGAACACAACAGTCTTTCGGATAATGAGATTCATATGAAACATTATCTAAAAGAAAGGCTGGTCCTCTTATTAAGAGAGGAAGAGATAAAATGGTATGAGAGAGCTAAGGTCAAAACACTCCTGCAAGGAGACAATAACACCCGTTTTTTCCACTTGGTTGCTAATGGTAAGCACCGTAAACAACACATCTTCAGATTAGAACAAGAAGATGGCGTGATTGTAGGCGACACTGACTTGAAAAAATATATCACAAACTATTACAAAAACCTCTTTGGCCAACCAGAGAAAAATAACTTCTCACTTGTGGAGAGTCGGATAGATGACATATTACAAGTAAGTGAGGAGGAGAATAATATGCTCATTTCTCCCTTTACTGAAGAGGAAGTGAAGAAAGCGGTGTTTCAGATGGAACACAACAAAGCCCCTGGTCCAGATGGTTTCCCTGCAGAATTCTATCAAGTTTTCTGGGAGATAATAAAGGGAGATCTTATGGCTCTTTTTAAAGACTTCCAAGAGGAATGCCTTCCACTGTATAGTCTTAACTTTGGAGTGATTACCCTACTCCCAAAGACTAGTGAAGCGAAACAAATCCAACAATATAGACCAATTTGTCTACTCAATGTCAGTTTTAAAATTTTCACCAAGACTGGCACGAATAGACTAAATAGAGTGGCACAAAATGTGGTTAGTCCATGCCAATCTGCTTTTATGCCAGGTAGAAATATCATGGAAGGGGTGGTCATTTTACATGAAACCATATATGAATTACATACAAGAAAACTTGATGGGGTCGTATTCAAAATAGATTTTGAAAAGGCTTATGATAAAGTCAAGTGGCCATTTCTTCAACAAACTCTAAGAATGAAAGGCTTCTCACCAAAGTGGTGCAGATGGATTGAAAGTTTTGTTTCCGGGGGCAGCGTTGGGATCAAAGTCAATGACGACATTGGTCACTACTTCCAAACAAAAACGGGATTGCGTCAAGGCGACCCTATGTCACCAATTTTATTCAACATCATAGCAGATATGCTCGCCATCTTAATCAAAAGGGCAAAAGATGATGGTCAGATAAGAGGGGTCATCCCACATCTGGTAGAAGATGGACTGTCAATATTGCAATATGCAGATGACACCATCATTTTCTTGGATCATGATCTCGACCAAGCCAAAAATATGAAATTATTACTCACTGTTTTTGAGCAATTATCAGGTCTCAAAATAAATTTCCATAAGAGCGAAATCTTTTGTTATGGCAAGGCAAAAGAATTCGAAGATGAGTACATCGAACTCTTTGGTTGCAACATAGGGGAATACCCATTCTGGTATTTAGGTATCCCAATGCATCATCGAAAACTCTTAAATATTGATTGGAGAAAGATCGAAGAGCGATTCGAAAAGAAACTTTCTTGTTGGAAGGCTAAGCACTTGTCATATGGAGGTAGATTAATCCTCATAAACTCTGCACTTAGCGGTTTACCCATGTTTATGATGTCCTTTTTTGAGATACCAAAGGAGGTATTGAAGAAACTTGACCAATATCGGTCGAGATTCTTTTGGCAAGGTGAAAATGATAAAAACAAATACCGCCTCGCAAAATGGGACATCATTTGTCGCCTAAGGACCAAGGAGGTCTCGGTATTATAAATCTCCAACTCCAAAATAAAGCTCTATTAAGTAAATGGATAATAAATTTGCTTAATACTGAAGGGGCATGGCAATCTCTTCTTAGGAACAAATACCTAAGTTCCAAATCTCTAACACAAGTTGAGGCCAAACAGGGTGACTCCCATTTTTGGAGAGGGCTTATGAAAATAAAAGAAGAGGTCCTAGCTAATGGGTCCTTTCATATAATGGATGGAACACAAATGCGATTTTGGGAAGATACATGGGCATCAAACCGGCCATTCAAAAATCTCTACCCCAAAATATTCAACATTTGTCACTATCCACATGCTACGGTGGCAAATGTCATGAGTTCGACACCGTTGAACATCTCTTTTAGGAGAGCGCTGGTGGGTGAGAAACTAAATGAATGGCTGAGACTAGTAGCGCAGGTCTCCAACTTCAATTTAACTCAAGGAAGGGATACTTTTGTATGGTACTTAACCAAGAGTGGAAAATTCACGGTTTGCTCTATGTACCTTCAATTGATGAACAATAATTTTCCCCTCCGTCATAAATTGATTTGGAAACTTAAAATTCCTCTAAAAATTAAGATTTTCCTTTGGTACCTACAAAAAGGGGTCATTCTAACCAAGGATAATCTTTTGAGGAAAAACTGGTAGGGTAGTCAAAAGTGTAGCTACTGCAATTGTAATGAAACAATTAAACACTTATTTTTTGAATGTGAACATGCAAAGGTAACATGGAGGATTGTCCAAATTGCTACTGGTTTACCCCCACCTATATCAGTAACCCATATGTTAGGGAACTGGCTTCAAAATTTTAACTCTCAAGAGGTTATTACTATTCTAACAGGGACATCGGCTCTATGTTGGGCAATATGGTGTTGTCGAAATGATATTATTTTTGATAACGTTAAACACTCATCCTTTATGCAGGTTATTTTCAGGGGAACCTATTGGCTGCAAGTTTGGTTAATATTGCAGCGTGAGGAGAAGACAAAGGAGCTATTCATGAAGGCGAGCACTTCTTTGGAGATAGTAGCCTTAGAACTGTTTGGCAGTCATGGATGGAAGCATAATAATAGACTTTGTCAGGCTTAATCTTGCATTTTCTTTCTCTTTTTTTTCAGTGATTGAAGCTGGGAGGATGTAATTTTGAAGGTTGTGTACATTAAACCGTAGAGGCCGGAATTTCCTTTATCTAAAAAAAGGTATCGCACCGGTCCTCCCGACGAACGTCATGCTCGACATCGTCGCCCGCTCCGACACCCGCACGCTCGTCCGGTGCGCCGCCCTCTGCAAGCCGCTCCGCCGCGCCATCCTCGGCCCGGCCTTCCTCCGCCGCGCCGCCACCATCGTGCCGCCGCTGTGCTTGCTCGGCTACCTCCACACCTTCGACATGGACAAGGAGGACGAGGAGCTACCCGACGCTCTCTTCTCCGTGCTCCACCCTGACCCCACCACCACCACCACCACAGGGTCGTTCCCGGACAAGCACCTGGCACGTTTCATCGGCCGGAGCATCGCCGACCTCCTCGGCAGGTACACGCCGGTGACGTCACGCAACGGGCTCGTCGTCCTCCGCCGCCGCCACGTCAACCGGCACAAGAGGTCCGAGCGCCGCTCCGACCTGTGCGTATACAATCCCATCACCGGCGAGCGCACCTTCCTCTCCTATCCACCCGACTACTGGGACAAATACTACTTCGGCAATCTCGGCAACGTGTTCGTCCTCCTCACCGCCGAAGATGGCATCGGCGGCTGCGACGACGACTTCACGCTGCTGGTAGCGGATTTTAATGGCTTCTTCGATGGCAGTCCCACCATACGTCTCCAGACCATGTCGTCACCGCCGTCGTCGTCGAACATCGATGCCTGGTCACCGGTGAAACGTGTGGGTGACATGACACATCCATGGCTTTGGCTGGAACAGTGGCGTGTCGTCCTACGAGGGGGATGAATACACTGGCTTGCCAGGTGTGATGTGATCCTAACCTATGACGTTGCCACGTCGACACCGGGATCGATCAGGCTCCCCGTCGCTTACAAAGATGTGAACGAGCTCCACCTGGGGACATCACCGGACGGGACACTATGTAAGAAACAATCAAAAGTGACACACATATAGGAGACGCTGGTTAAAACCGCGTCTCCAATGACATATAGGTGACACTTGCTAAAATCCCGCGTCACCTATACTTGCTCACGAGCATCACGCGTCACCTTTACACCCATATAGGAGACACGGTATCTAGACAAGCGTCACCCATAATATGGGTGACGCTTGTTAAGAAACTCGCGTCACCTATATATCTCACTATGGGAGACGTTGTTCAACAACCAGCGTCACCCATAATAAGGGTGACGCTTGTCAGCAAACTCGCGTCATCTATATATTTCACTATGGGAGACGCTGGTCAACAACACGCGTCACCCATAATAAGGGTGACGCTTGTTAGCAAACTAGCGTCACCTATGTTTCTCACTATGGGAGGAAAAACCACCAAAAATAGAGTTCATCAGATGGAGAGACTACCAAAATAAAAGTTGTAGATCTTCAAAAGTTATGAAAGTTTGTAGTTTACAACTTTTTAATTTGAAGTTATCTTGTTAACGAAAAGCAAGTTTAAAAGAGTTTAAATTCGAAATTCAAATTTTGTAAATGACCTCGGATGGAGAAACGACCAACATGAAAGTTGTAAATCTCAAAAAGTTATGAAAGTTACTAGTTGACAAGTTTTTAATTGGAATTCATTTAGGGCCTCAAATAAGTAATTTACACTTGGGTTCGTATAATATGTGGGGAGTCAAAACGAGTTATGGACTCATGTGAAGTTGTGGTGTAGTGGTAGAGATGGATGCGCGCGAGGACCAGGTCGCGGGTTCGAATCCTGCCCGGCGCGAAGTGTGTTATTTGCTAAAAAATGACCTGATAAGGGTGGGAGAGCCTGCCTAGTTGGCAGATGGTGTCCCTCCACCATTAGATTTTTTTTTTCATTTTTTGGTGTTTTTTTTTTCATTCACTGTAATATTATGGCTGACGCGGGTTGAAGGTATTAGGAGACGCGAGCTACCCGCGTCACCTATATGTTTTACTATGGGTGACACTGATTTTTCGCGTCACCTATATCTTGTCATGAGTGCAAACTAGCGTCACCTATGACTCTAGACCAGCGTCACTGCCCTCTCTTACATAGTGGGAGGCTGAGGCTGCTCGTCGTCGAAGGGTTCATCGTGTCAGCGTGGCTGCTCTCGGCAGGAGGCGATGGCTGGGAGGTTGAGGCGGTGATCGACATGGAGGCCAAGTTGCGGTCGCTGTGTCCTGAGATGCCTCCTCGTGGTCCTGCGATCCTTGAGTTCATGAGCTCCGGGGAGAAGAGCCGCGTGGCATTGCTGCGGATGGAGCGTCCTGATTGTAGGCGTACTTGTGGTTGGCTCATTGTCCTTGGAGTGGAGACTGGAGAGATGCGCAAGATATGGGGTCCATACTGCTTCTATTTGCTGGTCGAGGTTGACATGTGCTCTAGGTTACGAACCATGAAAGCCTTTTCGTAAGTCAACGTGCCAAAAACATTTTTAGTTGCTAGTAGTCAATTTTTGACGTACCCTTTGTGCACCTCCCTGACCAAAAGGTATGCACCCACAACATCTAGCCTCTCATCGCGCACGGCTTAGTAAGACTTAGTGACTGTAATGAACTAATGATGTGAGAAGCTATATGGAGTAAAATATATTCCTTTATGAAGCACCCAATGTAATCGAAGTACTATACTAACGCGCCAAGATTTTGAGCACTCCCATAAGCTCTGGCCCCATGTGGGGCCCACACAATTCTGTACAACCTGTTCACAAGTGGGTCCCACATGGTACTATTCATAATTGGGTCCCACACAACACTGTTCACAAGTGGGTCCCACCTGATACTTTTCATAATTTTTTCCCATAAGCCTTCTTTTTTAAAAAGAAAAAATCTTCCCAATATTTGGTTTCTAATATTTGAAGCACCGATTATATAATATAGATTTATGTTTGCTCTTAGTCAGTTAGACTTAGGTTGCTCACAAAACTCAAGTTCTAACAACATTATCTGCATGAAAGGTTCAACATATAAACCGGTAGCCTACTATACAACCTCATACGTCCATGACGCCCATAAAAAACAATACTACCTATCGTTACGAACTACAAGACTTTTGTAAAAAAAAGGATATATTTTCATGCATATAATTTAATTCCATATTTCTCAGTAACCTCAAAATTTTAAACTTTTAAAAATATTTACCATCTAGCTAAGTAATTGTATTAAACCAAACTTAAAAAAACATCATAACATCTTAATCCTAATATATTTTTTTTAGCATACTTAATCCTAATATACAACCTCATAAGTCCATGACACCCATAAAAAAACAATACTACCTATCGGTACGAACTACAAGAATTTTGTAAAAAAAAGATATATTTTTTGTATTTAATTTTCTTACATAATTTGATACATGAAAAATGTTCGCGCCTACCAGACTAGTTTGACCTATATCCGGCTGAATCTAGCAAACCCATAGGTCATGCTCCCTAACTGGCATCCTCACGGGGTATTATTGCTAACGACGTACCCAAAGCACCTTAGCGTAGTGACATACGGGAAAAGTTATGTCAACTAATTTGTCTGTTCCAAACCTTTTGTAGATGTATATAGCAGTTTCTTTTAAGAAAAGAAAATAATTCCATGAACTAGTTTTCCAATTTGATTTGTTAAAATCATGGTCTTCAACTCGTAAAAGCTATTTAAATTAATTACACAGCTATTGATGATGTCTAAATTTCCTAGTGGCTGTGCATATGTATGTGATGTAAACAGGAACCAAAGTTGTGGTTATATTTTGTTCGGTAAATTAGCTATTTGTGTTAAGTATTCTTTTTGTAAAGGATTATGGTTATGAATATATCATGTCACATGCCACCACATGTTTTGTGCAAATGCGCCCAGTTGGTAAGGTTCATTGTGATGGAATCAATCCATCCGAGTTCGTGTTCTCGACTCAGCGCAACGTAACTCCAACCTATGAGCCTCACGTTGCTCTTTGAGAGTGCGAATGCGTTCTGAACCATTGGTTCATCTCTGACGTCGGCGCCTGCCTGTGTGGCCAAGAACACATTCGGCTCATCGTTTGTGAGACATGTTACCATTATCAAACAAGGACAGATTTAGGAGGGTGTGGGATGTGGGGGGGTGGTGGGAGCTTAGCTCCCCTATTGCTGGTGAATCAATGGAGAAGTTAGGGCGCTTGAGAGAGAATAAGATGAAGAAAAAAAGAAAAAAAATGAGGAATGGGTGAGCAAGAAGGAGATGAGCTCCCTGCATGGGACCTAGTAACTGCCGGGCGAAGTTAAAGTGGCATAGAGGTAACTGAAGAAAAATTATCAAGCCACGAGAAAGATGAATAAGCCTCCGGTGTAGATCCTACTAGCCTTTTCTATCCAATCATGATGGTGGCTTTCCTTTCCAGTTAGCGAAAGGAAGTACTGCAAAGCTAATTTCGTCGGCGCACTACGTGCACTTTCTGGCGCAATGTGACAGGCACATAAACTTATTTTCTGTAGTCTCCTTTTTTTTTCTATTTTTTTCCTTTACGTTCTCTAAATACCAAATTAATTGATTTTTTTTCTGAACTAGTTTTCTAAATTAGTTTGAACAACCTCTTTCATACAAGTGTGAGTTGAACTCGAGGGGAAACTTAAGTGTATGAAGTGTATAAAAAAATTATTATACATTTATGCATAAAGGTTGTTCGAGAGATATTCCTGATAACGTCTTTTTGGAAGTTGTGCTACAAAATCACCTTCTAAGGAAAGTTATTATATAAGTTGTGTGGATAAATTATAACTTTTTTTAAAAAAGAAATTATAAGTCATCTATGCGCTCTCTAACCTTGCCAATTAGACCATATAAATATATGATCAGTCATTTTTGTGGCAATAAATGTTACCTTGGCCTTGTGAACTATCGTGATTAAATCTGTTCGGTACAGATTACCGTATTGTTTTTTATGTGTGAGCGAGAGAGAACTCTTCTTTTCTACAAGTGACAAGTTTGCTGAATCTTCCACATGGCCGGCTGCGAATGCGTGTCCGCCGAACTGCCGGATAAGTACCGATATCTGCCCAAATAAAATACGTACATATCTTGGGAGCAGTTGCAGCTACCGATCGAAATGTGGCAGCCGACGGAGCTCGATCGAAGGGGACGGAGACCCCTGTACGTATACTCGTATCCTCTCCCTTTTTTATGAGTGGCCGAACCTCCCATCCCCTGGCGCCGACGTACACAAGTCACCATCGCACATGGTCGCCCGCCACGCCCACGAGGAATATCCATTTCTGTATGCTTCTGGAACACCCAAAAAAAAAAGTTTAAAACTTTTTTGGAGGAGGAAGACGACGAAGGTTCGTGATCTTCCTCGGAAGCGAAGCTATCTCGCCCCCACCCGGCAGACCCGATTGGATAAAGAAATGGATATGCCGCGGCATAAACCCCCCGGACGCGGCGAATATTCTTCTCGAGCCAGCCGAGCCGAATCCTCCTCTCTTCTCTTCCCCTTTGCCAACCGAAATTTGTTTCGGTAGCTGTCTGTTGTCTCTCCGTCCTAACCTGAATCCCCGCCGGTTTCTTCCTCGTTTTCCCCGCGCTTCTTCTTGCTTTCTCGCACGCACAACACCACATCCACCTGATCCTCCCCAGCCAGAGAGAGAGAGAGAGAGAGAGAGACTCTGTATAAATACGAGCTTCCTCCCTGGCCCTCCTAAAATTAGCAGCATCAAATTCCCGCGCATTACAGCTCGATTTGCATAGTTTGTCCGAGACCTTCTTAATTCGCCAGGACAAACCAGCATACGATGGCTCAGCTCAAGGCCGCGCGCGCCGCCGATGTCATCCCGACGGCCATGCCGGAGCTGCCGGACATCGCCGCCGAGCTCGACGCCCTATCCTCGGCGCCGTGCGTGCGTGCGGCGGAGGCGGAGGCGGCGGCGGCGGCGGCCGGTGATGACAGCGAGGGGAGGAGGAGGAGGAGGGCGCCGCTGATGGTGATCGGGCACCGCGGCAAGGGGATGAACGCGCTGGCGTCGCCGGACGCGGGGATGCGCGGCGACGTCAGGGAGAACACCCTCCGGTCGTTCAACGCCGCCGCCGCCGGATACCCCGCCGTCGGCTACGTCGAGCTCGACGTCCAGGTACGCAGCTAGCGCCTAGCGCCGTCGTCCCGTTGCGATTTTGCTAATTTGGTCGGCGCCAAGGACCGTCAACGTCCGCCGTTGACCAAGTCGGCGGCGGGTTTGACTTGTCCAACTCCCCCGTCGTCTGTCGTGGACCAGGGCCATGGTCGGGCCCAGGTGGACGAACAACAGAGCGCTCCTTGACACGTGGCCTGGTCCATGCTGGTGGGCCGAGTTTGTTCATTTCTTTTAGCCGTTGGTGGGGCGTATTTCACCAGTGCGCATCGTGTCCTCCTCGATCTAGAAAGATCGTTCCAGTTCTTATCGAGTTCCGGTCCCTCAAGAAAAAGAAGTTCTTATCGAGTTCCAGAGCTAGCTGGATCTCGGACAGAATCTTGCAAAATTGTCTGAATCCGATCAATCTACAGAAAGAATGGCACCTGCATTTTTCATCATAAAAAAAAAAAGCACGAAAATGAAATATCGTAAGCGTAGCAACTTAGCTTGTTATCTTGGGAAATCAATCTGAAGAATTCAATGTTCTGTATTCCCCTGCAACTGATCAGAAACACGCTGGTAGCTAACCTTTGATCGTCAATTCTGCAGGTCACCAAGGATGGCTGCCCGGTCATCTTCCACGACAACTTCATCTACACCGAAGAGAATGTAAGTGTACCATTCCACTTGGTTAAACAACTCTAGTTTTCTCGCTTTGCATATCATCATCATTATCATCCTAGTACTGCAAAGATCTCATGACAAATTTTGATCGGCAATTCTCAAATTCCAGGGTGATATCTCAGGGAAGCGCGTTACCGACCTTCACCTCGACGAGTTCCTCTCCTACGGGCCCCAGAGGAGCCAGGAGAAGGCCGGGAAGCCGCTGCTCCGGGAGCTCAAGGACGGGAGGATCCTCAAGTGGGAGGTGCAGGCCGAGGACACGCTCTGCACGCTCCAAGAGGCGTTCGACGGCGTCGACCGCCGTGTCGGCTTCAACGTCGAGCTCAAGTTCGACGACGACCTCTCGTACACGGAGGAGGCGCTCACCGGCGTCCTGCAAGCCATCCTCAAGGTATGTTCATGTCAATGAGAAAAGCACCGAGGGTTCCTTTTTGTTGTGTCGTACGTAATATCTCTGAAGACGCCTACTGACCATACGTTTCTGCCATGGCTTCTTCTGTTCATCATCACAGGTTGTGTTCGAACACGCCGACGGCAGGCCAATCATCTTCTCCAGCTTCCAACCCGACGCCGCGCAGCTCATCCGGAAGCTGCAAGACAAGTACCCTGTAAGTGTCACTGCCACGACGACCATGAATTTTTCGGACCATGAACAGTAGTGGCTGACTGAACCTGACGAATTGTTGTGATGACGCGATCGATCAGGTGTACTTCCTGACGAACGGAGGGACACAGACCTACGCCGACCCGAGGCGGAACTCGCTGGAGGAGGCCATCAAGCTGTGCGTCGCCGGCGGCCTGCAGGGGATCGTGTCGGAGGTCCGGGCGATACTCCGGCAGCCGTCGGCCGTTGCCAAGATCAAGGACGCCAAGCTGTCGCTCATGACCTACGGCCAGCTCAAGTGAGTGATCGATCAGTCATCCACTGAACTGTTTGGCCACGGCCTGGAACGCCTATGTTGCCTACGAGCTGAACGCAATGCTCACTGTTTGTTTCTCTGCCTTGTGTGATTGTGTCTTATGCAGCAACGTGCCGGAGGTGGTGTACATGCAGCACCTGATGGGGGTGGACGGCGTGATCGTCGACTTGGTACGGGAGATCGCCGAGGCCGTGTCGGCGTTCTCGGCCGCGCGGGAGGTGATGGGAACAGAAGGCTGCGGCGAGGTTGAGGGGTCGGAGAAGAAGGCGGCGGCGGTGGCAGCGACGCCGAGCTTCTCCGCGAGGGAGATGTCCTTCCTGTTCAGGTTCATCCCTGAGCTAGTGCAGTAGCGTGTTCTTGCCGGGTGATTTGTGCCAGGACTGACATTGACTCGATGTAGATTACCGGTTGACTGCTTGTAATTTAACTCATGTCAGCCCCCAAAGGGGCAGAGGTTCAGTTCAGGCGTGTCTCTGAATTGAATTGGAATAGCCGTTGGGTTGTATTTCTAATCACTCGATATGTACATGAATTAGATGCCATGTTAATGTAACTGGCCATACAAGGGATTTTCGCTATATACCTGTCTCTTGCATCAATGAACTCTGCAGCCTTTTCCCCATACTCGGATGTTTTTCTTTTTAAAAAAAGATGACACTCTTACTCAAAATTTTATGTTTGACAAAAAATATAGTGGGTAGCAAAAATTTATGGCACCGAAAAATATACTATGAAACTATATGAAATGACTTTTTTTTTGACACAATAGTACTTATTTGATAACATGAATGTTAGTATATTGTTGTATAAATTTAGTCATGCTTTGACTCTAAAAGAAATTTGAAATAACTTATATATTTTATGACGCATAGCACATCTTCACTAAGAAGAAGAGAATATTGGGAGAGTCCCCAAAACTGAAAAGTCACAAGAACGACCACATAAAGAAAATAAACAACACAACCTCAACAAGCGCACGAAAGAAAAACACAACAGTGCCATCCACTAAGCAACCAAGAGAGACCAAAACCTCCAAGGAAAAAAATCAACGCCAATGCCACCATCGTTCGTCCAATAACGAAGAAGTAGTCCAAGTATCCCTACCTCGCTGAGAGAGCTAACGGTCGTAGCATCAAAGAGGTGGCAATGCATCCACCTAGACAGTGGGATCACAACGGCAAAACATCCACCCAAACAGTGACAAAGTATCCACCCATCCAACAGACCATGGTGGCAAAGCATCCTGCAGAATAGAAAAACTACTAGCGAAGGAGGAAAAGCATCCACCTGAGCAAGAAGCAGAAGCAATAGCCAAGTATGCGCAAGAGCACGCGGCAAAGTATCCGCCAGAGAAGAGAGGGCTTCAAGCATGTGTCAAACGACAAAGCAACCCGGGTGATCCACCAAAAGCAAGCATCAATCCAAGATGGAACCAAAACATCCGCCAGAGCAAGAACAAAGCATATGCCAGAGAAGCGAGGGTGGCAAAACATCTGCCAAACGACTTTGACCAAAGCACCCTGGGTGAGTCGGACGAAACCAAGCAAAGGAAAGCACATAAGAGGAAATAGGAGAGTAGATGACCACCATGAAGATCACAACTGATCGTAGCAGCATACAACAACAACCCTAGACAGACGGCAGCGAGAACTCATAGAGATTCCAAGATGATGCCTCATGAGAGGGGTGACACAATTGGCGCCATCGTCATCCAACCAACAAGGCCAAGGGTTTCACCAGAGATCTCATCAGAGAGGCAGGAAAAAAGGGAATGAATTACACCTTCAAGAAGGTGAGCGGTGTCTAACAATGTTTTTGTAAATACTATCATTAATCACCTTGTTAAGACGACATTAAATCAACTTAAGTTTACTAACATCACTGTTTATTTTCTGGATTTTTGTATCCCCTAGTCCAAACTACCCCAATTCGACCTCTCGTCGTCCGACCTAATGTCTGTTTGGACCAACCTTGTTTTCGCCGACCAAAGTTCCTCATCGGTTATACTTTTAGGAGTCAACCGACCTCTTTTATCTTGGTCAACTGATTCAATCCTATGTTAACTAGTTTTCCCTAGCCGGCCTTTTTCTCTAACTCTGGATTGATCTATCCGACCTCGTGCAAGCTCATCTGAGTTATTTTGATGCTTCTCTTTTCACCAATCCCAAGTTATATCTTCCTATCGGCTATTCTTTTGATCTCGAGTGCAACCTCATCGAATCCGACTTCTTTCCAACCCACAACGGTCATTTGGTAAATTGATTTCAGTCGATGCAGCACCCTCAACCAATTAGGCAAGAAACCCCAACTACCAATCATCCGATTCCTCCGACCGATAGACGATGATATGTTTCACCCGTGAACCTTGTTTCACACCATTAGCAAAATAGAATAAACGACATCATTTCATCACTTCCCTATTCTCACTTCCATTGCACCTCATTGACTCCCTCCATGCCTCCACCTGCCCCACTACAAAGCCCAACCACCCCAGCAGCCACCTCCATTCACACATCTATAAACCTATACTAGCGAAAAGAGATGACTAAGACAACAATATAAAAAAAATCGAGAGGCTAAATATTCAATTATATAGCTGAGGGGGTTAGGCGAAAATCGATAGTTTAGGGGTGAAGTAGATTTTAAAATATTGGCTAAGTTTAATGCCACAGCAGCAAAGCTCTATTACAACCTAGGGGTTATTTAGACGATTTTGAATAGTTTAGGGTGTAGAATAACCAGTGGTAAAGTAGACAGACATCAATAGTTGAGGGGATAAAGTAGACTTATTCCACAAAATTATAAAGAGCAACTCTACAACTCCCTTGATAATGGAAAATAATAATGTTGAGTAACAGACAAAACTTAATTAAAGATAACTTGAAGCTGAGGAGCTAATCAGAACTCCACAAAAGCCACATGCCAAATTAGATCAGCACCACTACGCTAGGCTAAGCTGTACTAGCAAGCAAAAGCTTAGCTTCCTCTAGATCCCACGAGGTGCATGCTAAGGTCCAACTCCACTACCTGCTCTACCTACACTAAAAATTTCAGAACGCCTGCTGCTTGTAACAGCCACCACCATGTTGGGAAGGAGCTCTCTTGTCTAGTTGAGGCGAGACCTGATCTCGTGGGTGTACACTCGATGAACCACTCATGTCTGACCCACACTGCGTCATGGTTGCTAAGCCTGGCCAAGACCCAATGGTATTTATCATCTCCCCTTGCATGACCAAGGCGCCTTCGCGTTGCATCTCCCGAATGAGTTGCTCAAGCCTTGGGGTCTGCTTGACCACAAAGGCAAGCATCCTGCTTGGTGTTGCTCCGATGCTTGATGAGTTAGGTTCAGTAGGAGCATTTGTAGCATCATCATTGGGTATGCTAGGAGCATCAGTAACAGCCCTAGTAGATCCACAAGCTACGTGAGCAGCATCACTAGAAATCGCAGTGGTTGTAGCATTGGCAGCAAATGTAGTTGCTTCGGTGGTGTGATCAGGTTCATCATCTTTACCTTCAACTTCCCTGGCCTTGAATACACCCCATAAGTAGTGTTTCATTTGGAATGCTGCACACATACAAGAGACCATCTCATTAGAAACCGTTTAGCAATCGTTAAAATCGCGTATAAATATACAAAAGCATATTCTAATCAATAGAGGGCTAAAAAAGAGTACAAAATAAAGGAAAAAGTTCAAAGTACTCCCCCTCAATTGTAGTCGAAGTCCACATAGCCCCATATAATATTTTTTATTTGGAAACAAATTACATAACCATACAAATGACCCTCCTAAAGAAGTTATACATGGTGGTTTTACTAAGCTGGCAGGAAAAGGCTACATAACCACCAACGTATCAATGGTGGATCACATCATCCCTTAAACTACAAAACTGGTTTTCTAAGTTGGTATGCCATGTAGGCGGTTTCACCATAGTGGAGGATGAGATGACCAACAATGTTTTTTTCTTGTGATCACACTGGGCCTTCTTCCTCACTATAAAGCACAGGTCCTCCATATAAGCACCTGTCGCCGGTTGTTCCCTACCTCCCACGCAATAGGTCGTCACACCAACGTCTATGCTACTCCCTTCCTCGCATGTCGTGATGCCAGATCATCAAACCCCTAGATTCACCGCTAGCGCCAGAAGGTGAGCCCATCCTCCCCATGCGGCCATGCCTTGCCAACAGGAGACGGGCCCCAGCCCACAGAGCCACCATCGGGCATGGTAGCATGATACTAAAACCCCCTAAATGAATTTTGGCTTGCTTTACTTCCCTCACCGATCCACTTTATACACTTAGCCCTTTTGGCTCACTTTACTCCTGTGACATTCCACCTTTAGCAAAGGTCAAGAGTTATGGTTGGTTGGTAAAGTGAGAAGTAAAGAGAAAAAAAGGAAAAGGGTTAATTAAAAAGGAATCATTTGACCAAAGTCAAAAAGGTAATAAATATTTGAAATTTTTGGGAGCCCAGAATTTCTAAATTTAGTTCACAAGATCAGCAACTTAGTTGTCCATCAGTGGTGAGAAAATTCATGGAAATGATGCTTCAATTAAATGGAAGAAAGAAATGGGAAAATATACTATTCATCGTCCGACAACAGCACTTAGCTGTTTTCAGTTTCGTTGAAAAAGCTTAATGAGCAGCTGTCTTCGAGGGGAGATAGTGATCGATCGGTGGGTTGTATGACCTAGGTGTCTTAAACAGAGTTGTAAAGGGAAGGATTTGGAACAACTTTTGTTTTTGGGTCACAATCAGAAGATGGCTGGATCAAGGAGAAAAACACGAGAGAAAATCGTACAGAAACTGTTTTCAGTTAAATTCAGTAGTTTGACAGTTGAACTGAATTTGTGCAAATTGAGATCGAATTTGAAGTTTTCTGCAAAAACTTCCAACTAGGAAGTTGTACTCCTGAAAGTGAATTTCAAATTCGTTTTTGACACCAGATGCATGTTCTATTCAAATTTTAAGAGTAATTGGAGAAATTCAGTTAGCAGCCCTGAATTTGAAATGTGTTGCAGCAGCAACTTTGAGGCTCAAATTCGACCTCAATTCGTGCTCAAATGGGGTAAGTGTCAATGTAAGAAATGTAATTCGATGATCCAGCTACAAGTTTTCTTTTGGGAGATTTGGAAGTTACCATGCAGTTTTTGAAGAAAAGTGAAGCTCAATCTCGGGTTTTGGATGCTCAAATGGGGAAAAGTGCTGACGTCGGCCAGCTGCTAGGCAGCTTGCCGCCGGCGGTGCCAGGCAGTTCGCCGGCCACGCGTCGGATCCGCTGGGAGCCAGCTCGGGTTTTTGCGCAGCAGGAGGTGTCACGTGCCGGCTGCGTCGATCCGTCGTTATAGCCATAGTCGTCGGTCTCTCTCTCTCTCTTTTGCTTCGTCGCTCCCCTGCTTCTTGCCATGGCCGCCGGCGAGCCGTAAGCTTTCCGCCGCCGTCCGACCCTCTCCGCCCAGTTCCCTTCCACCAAAAGCTCCACCGTCATCTCCTCGATCGTTTCCACCCACTCTTGCTCCTCCTCCGCTGCTCCACCGCCCGGCGCAGCTCGGTTTCCAGCTCACCGCCGCCGCCTCGCCGGGGTAAGAGCAGTTCTTCGAGTTCGTGCCGATGCAGTGAGTTTGGCCGGGGTTTGAGAGTGTAGCAGGGGGTTCTTAGGTCGCGAAGCATGTTTGGGGGCTTAGATGGTTGGGCGTGACGTTCCTTAGGCCGGGAACGTCGTTCGCCGCCGTGGCGTTCGTCCGCCATGGCCGTCGCGCGTGAGCAGCCTCGCTCGGGCTTCCTCCGGCCGAGTTGGTGCGCGCGCTAGGTGCAGTAGGGTCTGCTGTAGCTCGTAGGGGGGTCGTTTGCCGTGTTGGCGCCGTGTCGGCTCCGCTAGACGTTCGCCGCCGCGTGCGCCAGGCGCGCTCCCGCCATGGCTGGCGTGCGGAGCTAGAGCTCTTCGCACCGCGTTTGGTCGGGTTAGCCTGTGCGTGAGCTGTGCTGTGTCTCGGTGTTGCTCGTAGGCAGGTTTTGGCGCAGGTTCTTCTCGTGTCGTCGCCATCCTTCGTCGCGCCACCGTGCGCCGCCGCCTTGGCCGCCGCCGCGCTAGGGTTGGTGATTCGCGGTGGGGGCTCTGGGCTGGACAGGTGCGCAGTCGTGTGGGATGGCTTTTGGTCTAGTTATCGTCGTCGGGGGGCTTCGCCGCCGGCGAGCGGGCACCGGTCAACGCTGGAGGGAGCCGGTCGACGCCGGCGCTCTGTTCGCGGGGAGCCAGGGACGTCGGGGTAGAAGAAAAGAAAGCCGAGGGGGGTTTTTGCAAGATAGTCAAATAGATTTTAGAATTAGATTTAATTTATGTTTTTCCACTGTTTTAATTATAGAAAATCATAGAAAAATCAGAAAAATGTGAAATAAATTTTTATAGATTCCTTAGACTTTCCTTTATAATATAAAAATGCTAAACCTTTAAATTTGTGTTGTTTAGGATTTAATAATAATACCATTCTTAGAAATTTAATTGCTAAACATATTTAGTATAATTTTTTTAAAAGTATTTAAAAATAGGATCCATGTTTTACAAGCACATTTAAAAAGAAATGAAGTGTTAGGGATTTTAGAAAATGATTTTAGTACACTTATTAATTCTTCTTTAATAAATATAAAAGAAATAAGGACTATTTCACCTAGACAAATAAGACAACTTTTCTTTAGAAAAGGATGGGTAGTTTTGTTGGCTTGCAACTGTATCGAGAGATAAAGTTTTGTGTGCTACGTTTTAAAACTGTTGCATCTCTAATCCCTGATTTGCATTGCATATTAGAACCTGAAGCCTCGGAGGTGGAATACGTGGAACTTCCCGAAGAACAAGTTCATTACGAGGAAGTTCTGGTGATTGCTCCGGAGTCTCAGGAAATCACTGAAACCGCTAACCTTTTTTGAGACTCAAGGCAAGCCCCGGATGCATCTCTACCCATTTCATTTCATAATTTCATGAGTCCAAATATTATGCCTTTGTGTGCATTAGGTTAGGAGTTGAATGAAAACCTTTGATGCATGAAATACCCCTTGATAGAACTACCTTTGCTTGCTAGGAAATAAATTGGTTAGAAATATCCACTTAGCTATGCTTAGCGAAGGTATATAAAAGATGATAATCTAGGTTCACACTAATCATAGATGAATCATATAAGACTTCCTATGGAAAGAGAGTGGGCAGAGGTTGATAGAATGGATTGAGGTAGGCTCGATCCTTAGTTCTGCCTACTTGCCTTCTTACTGGGTTATGGGACCAGTAAATCCAATTAGATTAGCTGGCTCGTTGGTTGGAAATATCGCTTACCCGTGCTTGCTGGGTCAGAGAAAGGCGGGACCGTAATCTGAAACTCACGGGGTGGTCGCCAGACGTGGGGCCCACGTGGGGATGCGTTCCCGGGTTCGAGTAAGGATATTTCCGGTCTTTGGTCCAACTGATTGAAAGGTTGTTGCGAACAGCTGGCGCTGTACGTGACTGGGGGCTAGGTATCTCCTGCAGGATGTACATTGATCCGGATCGCCACAACTCTTGGTTATGAGTGCACTTGATCAGGTGTTGAACATCGTAGAGGAAATAAGTAGAACATTATATAAGAAATGATTCAAGATGCTGTTTGAGCCTAGTATCACATGTATGAAAGAGTATTTAAAAACTTAGTTGAGTAGTTAATACCAAATTGAGTTAAAACTGCCAAATAAGGACCCATTCTTAGTAAGCTTTTCCGCAAAAGTTGAGTCAGCCAAATAACCACAAAAAGCCCAATCATCTACCCTTGAGAGTCTTTTCTTTGGTAAGGCGGTTAAGTCTTGCTGAGTACCTTCGTACTCAGGGTCTTCCCTTTCTGTTTTTCAGAAGATGTTCCACAACAGGAGGGTGAAGAAGAGAGCCAGAAATCCTAGAGCATCGGTGGTCCCAGATGTCTCTAGATGACTAAAATCTTCTCGGGTTGTAATATTCCTTCAGTTGTATAAAACTAGTTTGTATTAAGATCTTAGTATTATGACTTGTATCTAAGGTTGCATCAAAACTCGGTTTGTAATAGTTCGTATCTTTCCGTATTTATGTAAAAAGGTCATGCCTTTGATGTACCCCAACTTGGTGTTGATCCTGAGCTATGGTTGAGAGAATGTTGCAGTGGATGATTCGGGATGTCTCGGGGACACTCGACGGACTACCGGGTTTAAACTGTTTGAAGTGCGAGCTGGTAGTATCCTGAGTTAGGGTGACTAGACGCACTTGAACCAGTTTAAATTGGACGGTTCTGCCACAACTCCCCTATATTATTTCATTTGGTTCAGTCTACCCCTAATTAGATTTCTCTATGTATGAGTTGAATTTTGACTTCAAATTTTGTGAATAGATACAAAACATGACGAATTGTTCGTGGTTATTTACATAGGTTAGGTATCTTTAACACGAAATTGATCTTAGATATATAAAGCTGTACGGAAGTAGAGTACGTACTCTGAAATTGTTTAGGAAGTAGAGTAGAAGGGAACATCAACATTTCAACGCCATCGACAATGGACCGTAAGGCTAAATCATTCTCCATTACTTCCTTAAGTAGTTGGTCATGGTACTTGTCAAACCTAGAGATCGGAACAATAAAAAACATTTTACTTCACACGATATGATAAGGTAAATAGTTGCAAAGGAATATAATGCAAAAGGTTAAATCAAGGTACCTCATCTTATGGGGAAAGAAGTATAAACCAATATTGTCATTTATAGGACTTGATCCCTCCCATCTCTTAGGCCAAACCTTCAACCTAGGTAGTTTCGTCACTTCAATCACACGCGTTAACGATTTTGATAAATTGTGCACCTTCTCGCATGATTTAGTTGACAAGTGTCCAGATAATGGTATATAATCCTTGTTGCCAACTTGAAGGAGACCACTGTTAACATGACCATAAAATTAGTACACTAAAAAATGTAAAACAAAAAAGCGCATCGAATCCTACCTCCAGACAGGTTCATCAATAGGCTTGGACCAACAATTGTTGTGTTCCTTCAGACAATCGACAACAAATGGCACAGAGATTTTGTCATGGCAATCCTTCAAAATACCATCTCTTGATGTTAATCTAGTACTATCAACTCCAACCTCAGGACTCTGATCAACATTGTCATCTTCATCTTCATTTATCTCTATGTATCTTCTCCGTTTTTTCATTATTATATGAGTTGGATTCTCACCTTCACTAAAATTGTCATCTTGTGACTTTGGCTTTTCTTCATGTTGTAGCTCTTTCCTTTTCCTAGTATTGTTAGCATTATTGGTTATATCATTGCCAACATTCAGTTGGTCCCTCTTATGCATCCTTGTGGTAGCTCCTTGATCAAGTCGTCCCTTTGAAATGTGAACCAACCCTGGCATCGCCTTTAAGTTCTTTGGTTGTGAACTTAACATTTTGGTATCATTCGTATGGTGAACGGATCCTTGCTTCATCTTTGAAGTTGAGCTCATGATGGTAGGCTTCATTGATTTTTTCAAAATTGCTTGCCTAGATTTTGGACTTACTCCCAATAGAGAAAAATCTTCTTTCATTGCATTGGGATTTCGCTGTCCAACTTTACCATAGAGATGATGTTGCTTGGATTGTGGTACAACATGATTACTTGGGTGAACATTTTCACTACCAATGCCATTTCTATTTCTCTCATTTTCCAAGACAGATTGTCTATTAGCCCAACTCATCTCCACTTCTTTCGCGAGTTGTCTCAAGGGCTTTGACACAAACCTAGGTTTCTTCCTTGGTTTCCTCGTCAATCCATTTCCAACCTTTTCTATTCTCTGTTTTGGACCAAAATAAGCTCGCTCTTGATTTTTCATGTTGCCAATTGAGGTCAGAATCCAACCAATGGGAATTCCTGCAACGAAAACAAATGATCGTTGGAACTAGCTTAATAGGCGACCAACTCTTGCTACCTAAATGGCTTAGGGTTGGAGTGATGCGTCCTGTAATGAAATGTGTGCAACAAACTTTCAAAATAGTAATGGATGGTATCAAAATAAGTTTTTGTTACTAAAAAATTCAAAACGTACAACAACACATATCTCAATAACAACTCATGGGGTACTAACAAAACACAACTCTAAATAGTAGGGGGAATCTGTATAGATAGGCACACATTTCAATTCATATCGCACCAACAAAACACGGTAGACAAAATAACAACCCGTGTCATACTAACAAAACACAACTCTAAATAGTAGCACCTACGCAGCAGATTCAATGGAAGCACAGCACAGGCGCTTCCCACCTCCCGAACTTGCTTAGCGGCTCATCGATCTACAATGTGGTTATGGCTAACGCCCTACTGACACAGTGAAGATGTGGCGACGGCCAAATCTACTAAATCCCCCAACAACGATCTTAGTTCAAGCTAACTAATGACCCAATTAACCATATGGATCGGATCAATACCTAACACCAACAAACTATGAGCGAAGCAGCACAGGCAAGCCCATCATCATAGATTGATTCGGAGCCAACATTACAGCAAACATTACGTATACCATCTTGATGCTTAGGAAAATAGACAGAAACGAGGCTTGCGCGTGCATACCTTACCCACGGCCGGCGTAGCGTCGGTCCTCCGGCACGGCGACGTAGAGCGCGTCAGCACCCGGCGGCGTCCTCCGGCGCGGCGACGCAGAGAGAGACAGCACCTGGCGGCGGCGGCGGCGGCGGCGGCGGAAGATAACCGTCTATCGAGGACGGAATACGATAGGAGGGTACGGGCACGGGCAGCGCAAAAGCCCTATGGTTCCGGTGTATTTATTGGGCTTGGATACGAGGGGTCGTCGGTTCCTCGCCGAGTCGTGGGCCAGACGGACTCCGGAAACGAAACGAGTCGAATACGGACAGGATTTCGCAAGGTTCGTTTCCTTTCCTTTCCTTTCCTTTGCTTCCGCGACGTCGATATATAAGCAAAATTTTGTAAAAATATAAGTTTTTGGCTCGTTTGGAAAGTAGTAATAGATTGAAGTGGAATGGAAAGTACAAGAGAAAACGTTAGTTCAATTTGGGCTCACTCTTCTTCATTTCACGTCAATCCACCAAATTTGGACCCTCATTAGTAGCGCGCTAGTTTTCTTTGCTAAAACAAAACGCACTCCAAGTTATCGAAACAGTTTAATTATAGCTTTAAAAACTAAGTGTAGAGTATTTATAAAACCATGATATTTTTCTTCAACTCAAAAAACAACTTTGTACCCAAACCGGCCTTTATTTTGTTATAAAATAGTATCTTTTTTTAAAGTCATTCCATATGATCAGGTTTGTCAAATGCGTATTAATTTTTTGAAAAAAAATCATGTTACATCATCTAGGTATCGTCCTATACTCCTATCGACCCACAATCAAATAGACAATAAAGGTCAACTAAGTATCAAGACAAGATAAATATAGCCATTTTATGGTTTTAAAGATGGTTTTCTATTTTCTAGAAATATAAATAAAAATTAATTTTTATAACTAATTTATTTAAATAAGAAATATGAAATCTGTGCTGAAAGTTTATTTAAAATGTAATTACCTATTGGTACACTATTTAAAGTTACTACGTATTATTTGTTTATGTTCATATTGTTTTGTTGTGTTTTCTAAAAATATTAGCAATAGAAAAAAAAATAAGATACAAATAACTCAAATGGTGCACCAACACATAGGTTATATATTTAATAAAAAAAGGAACAGAAGAATCATATTTTTTATTTAGAATAAATTGTTTATACATTTTTTAGCATAACAAAATGATTTTCTATACTTTTACGAAGATAATAAAAGGCCCTTTGAAACCAACCAAGGACCAAAACTGTCGGGTTTTGATAGTTGTATATGGCTCTTAATATCCAGTTTTGTAGTTGTGAGATGAAAATCAAACTTTTATAATAACTGAAAGGTAAAAATTAGGCTTCTCTCTTAATTTCCTAATTATGTGTCATCTGTTTTCTATCACGAAACCGTGGATTAGAGTAACTATTGTACTAATGAAATTGAATAAACCATATATTCTCAAGAAAAAAATTTCTACACAACACAGATCCTTGGTGCAATTAGCAGAGTCCAAAATGCATTTTATTTGCTGACATAAGTTTATTATTTTCTACCCACCTACTATACTCTCTTGCATTTCAGAATTCAGAGATTGGACCAACTACACTAGTCACTCGCCTGTATGCCTTGAGAGCGCAACGAAGATCTAGGATGCGTTTAGATTCAAAAAGATTCTCTAAAAATCCACTATTTATCCAACTTTTCTCTATTCATTCCACCCTTTCCATTCACAGAATACTATTCATCTACAGTGTTTTTCTGTGAACAGTGTATTTTCGGAGAATCTTTCTTCAATCTAAACACACCCTTAAACCAAGTAAATATATACCACGGTCTAGTGCTACGTACTGCGCTGCTACCTACCCCCGAGACACGGTAGCCGAACCGGACCAGACGCCGCCGTTTGACGTAAGACGACGTATCCTGGGTGCGTGACAGTAGAGGTGCAAACGGATCGGATACTGACAGATACCTTCGGAAACGGACGGATATCACTGTTCATTTTTGGGAAACGGATACGGAAACAGGTATGTCGGGTAAGATATGGGTTGACATCAACATCATATATATATCTGATTTTAAGTTTTCGGATACGGATAAGGTGCGGATATTGAATGCCCGGATTCCGATACCGACGGATGTAGCCTCCTCTAAACGAATTTGAAATCGGATATGCACGGATAATATACGTACCGTTTGTACCCGTACCTGGCAGAGACGGTTGCTGCAGCACCTCCGTGTGTCGTCGTCCTTGCTCAGCATGGCGATGACCTTCCCCATGGTCGGTCGCCTGAGCCCCACCACAGATTTTTTTTATAAAAAAACACACACACAGTCACAAACACTTGCAGAACTCAATTGTTGTCACAGCCTGTGCACTACTTACGTATTCCACGAGGCCCTCGGAGTTTTGGCCTTCGAAGATGTAGATCTTGTGGCCGGTGATGATCTCACCAGCACCCTGTAGCTGTACACGTCCGACTTGATAGACAGCAGGAACTTCGGGCCGGACGTGCACTCCGGCGCCATGTATCCACTTCAATTCAGAACAAAATGTGTTTACAAAATTGCCCCTCAACTGACTCAGCGTTGAGCAGGCCGTGTGAGAGTATCTCCAGCCGAGCCCTCGAATGGGCCTCTATCCCTTGTTTTAGTCTCCCACTAGAGAAATCATCTCCAGCAAGGCCTCTAAATGAGCCCCTATTTTGAGGAGGCCTCCAAATTATGGTCAAAAGCCTCTAAAAATGGAGGCCCTCCAAATTTAGTCACCCCACTATAGTTGGAAGCTCATAAATTTTTATGGGTTGGCCTCTAAAAAGAATATAAAGGCTCTAATTTAGGGGCCTGGCTAGAAATGCTCTGACAGAGAATTGCAAGAAATTTGAAACTGCGGATTAATTGATGATCCGACGAGCGTTCCGGC
Source organism: Digitaria exilis (assembly GCA_015342445.1). NCBI lineage: Eukaryota > Viridiplantae > Streptophyta > Magnoliopsida > Poales > Poaceae > Digitaria > Digitaria exilis. Next base: position 707,454 of record JACEFO010001732.1, read on the forward strand.
GATCTTCTCATGGGTCTTCTCTTTATCTTACAACCTCGTGAGATGAGATCGAAATCGGCGATATTGGGGTTGGAGTTCTCATCCAGAAGGACATTGTGTGGCTTCAAATATGTGAATGATCCATTTGTCATGGAGAAACCGGAGGCCGCGAGCAACCCCCTTGAAATGTGCTACACAAAATTTTATCTTTTTCTCCTTGATAATAAGCTTCACTTTATTTTACTCATTACAATTAGTGGAAGAGAATTAAGCACACCTTTGTACGCACCATAATTTCTCCATGCTATTGTTCGGTACGTAAACGAAAAACCTCCCTTAGTCTCCTATGCAGTTTTTATGGCACAATGAAGCCACCATTTAGATTTCTCTCTCAAGTTCTTGTAGGTTCAGCTTGGAGTCCCTAAGTTTTTTCGCTGCTACTTCTTTTCCATTGTCAAGTGTACCATGCGCCCAAATTCCCTGTCATTATTATGTGTTTTCTAAAAGTGAATCAATAGATCAGCCAAGTTCAAGTGTTTTCCTGTATGGTCCTTGGGACTTGCTCCTTTCATCCCAAGAAATAAGTCATTCCAAATTTTAAGTTTAGCCAAATAAAATAAGTGATCTTACCCATTTAGCATGTGCATGAAGATGCAATAATTAAGTAGTACCAAATATAGCCAATAAATAGGGACAAACAAGGTCATTTTATCTATTTCTCGGTTGCAGAATTCTTAGAAAGACTTGTTTAGGGTGGAAGCAGTAGGAGGTAGTACCTCCATCCATCCACAAATATACTCCCTCCGTTTCAATCTTAAAACACAGCTGCAGTAGGAGGTAGTACCTCCGTCCATCCAAATTCTCTGGATTCATTTATCACTATGTATTACTTCATACTTAAAATTTAAGAATTGTGGAAAATCAATTCTAACAGAGAGTCACTACTACACTCTCTTGCATTTCAGAGTTTGGACCAGGTACACACTAGTCACCCGTCTGTATGCCTTGAGAGTAACCAAGATTTAAACCAAGTAAACATGTGCCGGTCTGATCACTGATGATGAACAAGCTCGATAGGCAAAGCAGCTAGCAGCGCTAGTGCTAGCTACTACCTGCATCCGAGACACGGTAGCCGATCGGCCCTGACGCCGCCGTTGGACGGAAGACGACGTACCCAGGCAGAGACGGCTCCTGCAGCTCCATCATCTTCCCGTCGTCAATGCTGAGCATGGCGATGACCTGCCCCATGGTTGGTCGCCTCGCTCTGTCCGACTGCACGCAGAGCAGCGCGACGTGCACGCACCGCAGCGCCTGCCGCAACGCGTGCTCATTCTGCCCGTCGACGCATAGGTCGCCGTCGACGATGTCACCCACTCTCTTCTCCGTCCAGTGCTGCCACACCTGCATCCACACGAACGCATGCACACCACAGTTGTCAGTGAAAAAAAAAACTCTTGCAGAATTCCATTTGTTGTCGTGCAGCCTCTGCACGTACTACTCACGTATTCCACCAGACCCTCGGAGTTTTGGCCTTCGAACGTGTAGATCTTGTGGCCGGTGATGATCTCCAACACCAGCACCCCGTAGCTGTACACGTCCGACTTGATGGACAGCAAGAACTTCCGGCCTGACGTGCACTCCGGCGCCATGTATCCACTTCGATTCAGAACAAACAGAGGTGGTTATATTAATTGCAAAATTGCCTCTCGTCGACTCAGCCTTCAGCCTGCCTTGTGACAGAGAATTGCAAGAAATTCGACAGCTGCGGATTGCTGATCCGACGCACTTACAACGTTCCGGCGATCTTCTCCGTGCTCTCATGGGTCTTCTCTTTGTTGCACATCCTCATGAGATCGAAATCGGCGATCTTGGGGTTGAAATTCTCATCAAGAAGTACATTGTGTGGCTTCAAATCTCTATGAATGATCCCCTTGTTGTGGAGAAACCGGAGGCCGCGAGCGATCCCCTTGATGATGTTGAACCATGCAGCCCACTCTAGCTTTTGGGAGTGGAAACATGCTGAAAATGTGTGCAACACAAAATTTGTCATTTTCTCCTTTGGTATAATCTTAACTTCTTACTCATCATAATCAGTGGAAGAGAATGAAACTTGCCTTTGTACCAGAATTTCTCCAGGCTATTGTTGACCACGTACTCGTAGACGAGGAACTTACCTTCGTCTTCTAAGCAGTATCCTAGAAACCTCACGAGATTCTTATGGCACAAATTAGCCACCACATATATTTCCCTCTCAAGTTCTTGTTGGTTCCTCTTGGAGTCCCTAAGTTTCTTCACTGCTACTTCTTTTCCATTCTCAAGTGTACCCTGCGCCCAAATTCGATTCCATTATTATGTATTTTCTGGAAGTGAATCAATAGATCAGCCAAGTTCAAGTGTTTTCCTATATGGTCCTTGGGACATACTCTTTTCGTCCCAAAAAAACAAGTCATTCTAAATTTTTTGTTTAGTTAAATAAAATAAGTCATGTTACCCTGAAGATGCAATAATTAGTTAATGCCAACTATGGCCAATAATAAGATGGAAGGAGTAGTACCTCCGTCCATTCACAAATATAAGAATTTAGCGATATGGAATCTGCGAATTCTTACTAAATATGTTGGTTAAACATGTTTGACAACGTATCCTATTAGAACTCAGTTCCTATGAGAACTATGAGAACTCAAATCTGGGTCACATGATCTTGATCCAAGGGTGATCCATGAGGAAGGTGGGAGGGGGGATTTGCAAAAGTTAATCATACTTTTACAAATTCCCCTTCCCACCTCTCGCTACGTGCTCCCCTTAGACCAAGATCATATGACTCAGATTTGAGTTCTCATAGTTCTCATAGGAATTGAGTTATAATAGAATACGTCGTCAACATGTTTTGGGTAATAATTAATCACCTTATACACGGTTCCAAATCCACCACTCCCTAGCTTGTTTCTATTTGAGAAGTGACATGTTGCGGCCTCCAGTACTTGGTAGCTGTAGCTTTGGCAGCTTGTTATCTCTCCATCCATGTCCTCGTCCTCCATGGCCAATCGTTCGTCTTCTTGGTCATATAATTTCTTCCCTTGCATGCCATCTGGTTCTGGTAGGGAGGGGCGAGATACAAAATAGAGATAAAATAAATATAGGAACATAAGGGATGCTGCTTTTGTTTACATACGAAAACGTAATAATGTGGAAAAGAAGAACATGATGTCCGGTTGAATAATCACCTACGACATGCCCCATTTGAACGGGCTGCTTTCCACGACGATGCCATATGAGCACAAGGGTGACGATGGCAACCACTACTCCGGTTGCAATTGGAATGATCAGCATTATAGGTACCTTCTGTGTCTTCCGCCTCTCCATCCCGTGGCTTAGCGATGGGGCCATACTACTACTGCCTAATGGTATATAGAAAACTAACCATCTATTAGTAAGAGTAGTTTAGTAAATATAATCTAGTTACTAATAAGGGAAAAAATAAATTACCATATAAAAAACTATAAAATATGTTTTCATAATACAAGTTGTGTTCTTTTCTTATAATAACCATATACTATAGGAGTATGTACTATAGGAGTATGTACTACTCATGTAACAACCTATACCACGGGTGAAGTTTTTCGTGGCATACAATTTATCTTAACCATCAAAATCTTATACACTAGTCCTTTTAGAACGCTGGTATAGCATGGCTACTATGGTGTGCCATAAAAGACATCTAGCAATGTGACTTTTGGTGCATCCGAAAAAGGTAGGTGGAAATAAAAGTTATCTCTGAGTACAGATCTTCAGCGTTCATGTTCTCGAAATGGAGCTTTGCACGCTACTTAATATAGGAGATACCAAGAGCCTAAGAGGTGCGCCACCAAATTATAACCAGTAGGAATTAGCAAATGTTGGTATGTCTTTTATGTAGAACTCTGGAAAATAAATATTTTACGGTATGGGGAAGGGACTAATCCAGACACTCAAACAAACTCGACTATAGCTTGATAAATCGAGTCTAGTGCACTAGCCGAACCAAATTATTACCAACCGGTGTGGCGGCAGGAAGCGGTGGTGCGGCATGAAGCCCTGGTGGTGGAGGATTATTTTCAGCCGCTGGAGGTGGATGAGAAGGCGGCGGTGGGGTAGTATGACCGCCAGGTGGTGGTGCCGGTGCAGGAGGTGTAGGAAGCGGAGTGGACGCAGAATAGTTGAGAGGCCGTCCGCCAGTAGCAGCAGCAGCGCCGCCGACGATCTGACGATGGTCGTTGCTCTGCTGTAGAGACGCGGTGCTGTACAAGGGGTGGCTCTCGTACCTGGCCATGCAGCTGAGCCGACGGACCTGCATCCCGGCGGCGCTGCCGTTGTACGCCCTCGCCACCGCCGCCACGGCGCCGCGGAGGCACCGCCGGCAGTCCTCGCACGACGTCCCGGCGGCGCACCGCGTCAGCCCGTAGTAAACCACCCCGCCGTCGCCGGTGCCGGTGGCCGTGCCCGCGCCGACGCCACGGCACACGTGGCGGCTCCTCGTCGTCGTCGTCGTCGTTCTGTTCCTTAACGCGGCGAGGAGGCGCCTCACCACCGCCTTGCCGCTCCTCCTGTGTCCGTGTGGCGGCGGCAGAGGAGCCTGCCTGGTCGAGTTGAACAACACGGTCGTCGTCACCGTGTGCTCGTCGTCGACGTTGAAGCGGACGGGATCGCCATGGGACGACGACGACGACGAGTGTGTTGGTCGCGGCGCGGCGAGCAGGAGCAGTAGTGCTGCGAGCACCGCCATGTGCGCCGGAGACCGGAAGGAGCTGCGCAGCACGGTGGCCGCCGACGGCGAGGTCATTCTCGTTAACGTCGAGCTGTTCTTATTAGTCCTAGATCTGCCACTGGATCACAGCAGGTAGTATTAGAAACTTTTGACGTCGAGTCAACTGTGACGATAGAATAATAGAAGCGATAATGTGAGCTACCGGCCGGCTTGCGTGGACTTGGAACGACGACCAGGCTAGTCCAGAGGACGCCGGATGGATGGATACGTGCCAAGTGCAGGACGACCATGTATGAACGTGTCCCTCGGGGCTCGGGGTGTAGATAATGAGAGATATTCCTTGCATGCCACTCGATCACGTGTGTCGTTGAAAAACCGACTAGCCTTCTGTGGCACTAGTCCGAAATTTCCATCAACCCAAGTTTTTAATTTTTTTAGTTCAATCCTCAGTTTTTAACTGTATCTCTACTCCTAATAGCAAGAAGCTAAGGGGTAGTCGTATAGCGCTTCACCATCCCGCTTCACCACGGTGCATCGTCCGCTTCACGCGCGTCCGATTCCCACAGTCATCACAATCTTTTTCAATCTCCGTCGCCCTCCTTTCCTTCCATCGCTCGCGAGGCCTCGCCCAGCCGCCCGCCCGCTTCGGTGCTGCTGCCGGCTGTCCGCCACCGTCACCAGTCTACGCCGTCTTTTCCCCTCTCTGGTGCCGCCGCCCAGGCCAACCGGGTGCACGAGGACCAGTGCCACCTCGAGGGCGCCCCGCCCCTCGGCACCGTCGTCGGCGTCTTCGACGGCCACAGCGGCCCTGAAGCCGCCCACTTCGCCTGCGACAACCTCTTCCCCAACCTCCTCCGAGGTAACCCCAACCCGAATGCAACCAATCTTCGTTGCCCACCACCCAGACCAACCGCCGAATGTTTGATCTGCGCGCAGAGGTGTCCTCCGGTCCGCAGGGCGTCACCGCCAACGCCATCAGGGAAGCGTTCCTGGCGACCTGGCCAGGGAGGAAGGCTTCCTCGCGCTCGTCTCGCGCCTGAGGTAAATTTGTTGTAGGATTTTGTTTCTAGGAACCTTGTGGGCAATCCCCATGTGATTCCTCAACAAATCCCTCATGGATTAGGTTTGAATTTTGTGTTTCCCCTGAATTTCTCTTTTTAATAGGGTTTCGAGTTCATCCAAAATTCACAAGATTTACATGAGCTTTTTCAAATCTACTTCTTGGATTTGTTAGCACCTGTGGCTTTGCATCTACGGCTCAAATCTTGCTTCGAATCATCGAGTACTGAGTGACTAATCTCTAGAGAACGAATTGCGCACGGTGAAATCATCTTACGTCGCGCCACGTCGTCATAAAATTGCAGCCATCGGATCAGCGGCGCGGGCGGGCCAGATCGTTCCTTTCCTGGCTATTTTACGAAACAGCCCTCAAACTTTAACGAAATAGAACCCGCAGTCCAGGTCTTTTCCATCCTCTCCGGCGGCGGGCACGTCCGGCGACGCTGCGGGGCCCGCGCGAAATGCAGCAGCGGGCGGGCGTGGTCGGAGGCAGCGGCGAGCGGCACTGCGACGCTATCTTTGCTTCGCTTGATGCCGCACGAGCTCGGTGGTGCCGCGAGGCCGAGGCGCCCCGTCGTCAATGCGGAGCTGGGGCGCGGCGCGGGGGAGGCGGGAGCTCAAGCCTGAAGCCACTGGCGCACACGAAGAGGATGTGACCGCTGGCGAGCGCGGAGGCTATACCGCCGGCCCAGGGGAAGAAGGGTTGTCTTAGATCAGCTCTGCTGGCTGCTGCACGTACGAGCGCCGAAGGGGAATCGGCCGGCGAGACACGCGGTGGAGCAGCGGCGATGCAGACTCGGCTCGGCTGCGCGAGAGCATTCAGGCACAACGGCGGAGGGAGCCATGAGCGATGCGGGGCTGGAGCAGCCGTCGGCGGGCTCGCGTCGATACCGGACATGCGACGAGCGCAGAGGTGCTGCAGGCACTCCACCTCTGCTTCCAAGCTTGAGCTCCGCCATGATCCACGAGCATTCTATCACGCGGTCGCTGTCGGCATCCATGGTGCTGCCACGCAGCATGCGTGCTCTGCTCGCATCAGAGTACCAAACGACACCGGTGAGCATTGTCGTCGAATCCGCGAAGGCGAGCCACATCTGCCTTTTCCCTGCAGATGCTGCTGGCGTGCTACTTCCATTTGTGAGGCCTGAGACCGACCACCCCTGCAACAACAAAGATATGTTTTTGGACACCCTCAACCTGCTCGGCGAAATGACCGCAAGGACAACTGCAAATGGCATCCTCAAATATAAAATTAGAAAGTATCAGGAACTACTCACATCTTCTATCGCGTAAGGTTACATAATGTTGATCACACACCAGCCTGATTTTTTTTTGTTCCACCAATATTATAATTTTGGCAAATTATATTCGTTAGGTTAGTCTTCTGCTAATTCTTATCTTAAAAAGGTATATTCTCCAATGAAACCCATCTCTAATAATCAACCTATTTATGGATACGGAAATTTTGTCTATGGTAATATTACTGAGGAAAACTGGCTGTCCTATCAATAAATATTGCCTCAGAACATATAATTATGAACATTAAGGCTGGCGATGGTTATCTATCCTAATAGAAGCATTAAGACTGCAGTAGCAACTTTCTGCCATATAACTATTCTTCTATTTTCCCTAAAGCAATGTTCACGAGATATGGCGAAGTTTACTAAACATAACTTTGCTTGCCCGCATATCTCTGATATAAACAAATGCGTATCTCTGATGATACAACTGAGCCATTGAGATGTCATATACGTTGTCAGTTATTCTAGGTAAGTCAACCCCTGCTCGCAGTTTGCTTATTTTCATCTCTACTTAGTACTGAACCACTTGTATAAATCACTTGCAGTCTGTAGAGCTATTGTTGCTCACTCCGTGCACTACTGGCAGCTCACAGAGCACAAATGGCAAAGACAGGACGTGATGAACGCTTAAGTTCCAATAAAATCCATGATAAATATGTAAACATGATATTATCATGCACATATTATAATATTTATTTAATTTATCATCTGAACTCTCGACTGGTCGTTGCTATCATCTGGCTCAAAAGATTAATTACAGCACATGGGCTGCAAAACCTGGAAACTCCATCATGGTAGGGCGCAGCAACGCTGCGCCTTGGTTTCTATTTTCTGGGATGCGTGTTATGTGAGGGATATGAATAGAAAAAGGGAAAAAAGAATATTTGGGGATGCGTGTTCTGTGAGGAGCATGAATAGGAAGTAAAAAATACTTTTAGGACTAAACACGGCCTTAGCCTCGAAGTTTGCTAGCGCGCTCTTCACTGTTCGTGCAGGTTCAGAACTAAGGGGCCGCCGGGCACAGCACGTGCGCTCGCTGCTGCTCTCGCTCGCGTGCTCATCTCGTATCGGGCTCGGCGCGGCCCAGGTTCGTGATCGCGAACACGTTTGCGCATGGCACGGCAGGCGCACGGCCCACACGACGGGAGTGTCGTCCTCAATTTAAGTAGAGAAAATGAAGATGGTACTTCTGTTTAACAGCTAGGTTCTGTTTAACAGCTAGGGTAGGACTTACTGCAATGTGATGGTGCTTAGCGTAGTGCTTAGTAAAGATCAAGTATCAAGTAAAAAAATTCCATTGTTGATGCTTAGTAGTGATCAAGGTAATAAATAGCAGATAGCGGGTTGGTAGCGGACTGGTGTCGGGGTAGCGGATAGCAGATAGCGGGCGCTATAGCGGACGCTAAGTTCCAATAGCGGGATATAAATATCACTCATTATTTTAAATTATATATGCCTAAAATAGAACTTTTTAACTTGTTAAAAATCTTTTAAAAAATAAAATTATATACTTATATAACTTAAGAGTAAAAATATGTATGTATTTGTACTCAAAGAGTAGATATGTAAATACTTATATGGTTGGTTATTTATAAATCATCTATAAATATCATCATATAATCATAAACCCACAATAGCGATCTAAAAGTGCTATTGCGGACCGCTATAGCGGGTGCTATCACCAAATAGCGACCGCTAAGTTCCAATCCGCTATTTCATGGCCGCTACCTCATAGCGGTAGCGGTAACTGGCCGCTACCGCTATAGCGGGCGCTATAGCGGCCGCTACCACCGTTATTTATTACCTTGGTAGTGATTAAGTACAACCATTGTGAATGTTGATGCTTGGTACATCGGGGATAATATTGCCACTGTGCAGTTAGCTCTGAAAATGCCCCTCCTGCTTGTGATATGGAGATTTTATAACAACGCATATGGATGGCTGCTCGTTCTCAAAATTCAAATGCCTCAAGTGCCAAACAAATACTCAGTACTTGGAGTATACTGTTGGACTCTGTGGGTCGGCCAAGTCATAGGCTAGGAGTACTCAGTACTCCATCAATTCATGCAGGCTTAGCTATGTGATGCTGAACTAATAAAGGCATTTGAATTAGTTTAACCTTATCATATTGAGCTTGAATCATCATGGCGTGAATGGAAGATGCACAAGATCCCCCCTACAAGTGTGAAATTCATCCAGATCAGGTGGGAGGGGAGATTTGCAAAAGCGTCTTGCAAATCACCCCTCCCACCTCTCCTGAGTTTTGCGAATCACCACTTCCACCTGATGTGGATGCGCCCTTAGATAAACATCATGTGATCCAGATTAAAGTTTCCATGGGAAGTTGGTTTCCACCAGATATGTCCCCTATATAAAGTCTGTTAACTTTTTTCAATTTGGCATTTTTTGTAAATAAAATAATATTGTATACAAGGAGGTCCTAACGTCATAGGCAAGGTAAGATGAATAACACTTATGGTATATCATGCCTATTTTTGTGCTAGACATATTGTAGTAATTCCTTATAATTTATATTAAAAAATTCGGGACACGGTTGTGCTACACATATTGTATGATACTTACGCATGTATTCTTCGTGTTTACAGGATCCGACCGTAATGCGGCAGAATTTTGTCACTGGTGTCTTGTCGAATGAAGCAAATATATATCGAAAGATGTTTTCAGAAGATATAAAAAAAATTATCTTCGTCGCATCTTCGATATAAATTTTTAATAGAGTAAACTATTTTGTTTTACAATAATATACTTGTAACCGTGAATTTTGTCTTCTGAAATATTCAATATAATTTCTTATATAATTATTACCGTCCCGTAGAAACGTACAGGTACGAACCTAGTGACACGAAAAAAGCAATAGTGCGCCGAGGAGGCGCGGAAGGACTCTGCCATGACGGCCCATTTGCAACGAACGACGACCCGACCCAACAAGTATGTTCAAGATCCCTAAAAAAACAGTATTTTTAAGATGGCAAAGGAGGCTACGTACAAAGGGGCCCTGTAGCTTTTGTCACAAAATGTTTCAGATCGGAGAATTACGTATCGAAAATATATTTTCAAGCATTCATATTAGTTCTCGTGATGCATACTAAAAACAAACAAAGCCCACTTCTTACAAAAATTAGGAACATCGATCATCAAGTTGCTGGCATCATGGACAATAATATTATTAGGACTATTCTACTTTTTTTTGCGGGTTATTAAGAAAACACTCCATCTACAATTATATATGCAATTATAATATAGTAAAGTAACTCCAATCAAGCTGAGTACAGCTTAGCTGGTAATGTTTCTTGCTGTGGAATATTTCTACCGGGTTCGATTCCTTGAAATAGTTTCTTGTACTTTTCTATATTGGAAAAAGTCCAAATTACTCCCCTCAATTATAAGCAAAGTCTACATAACCCCCTAAACTATCTTTTGGTTTATTTTACCCCCTAAACTATATCAATTGGTCTATTCTACCCCCTTATACAATTTGTCTTTTTTATTTCTCCTTGTATAAGTGTCATATTACGTTTAAATTTTGCGAGATGATAGTAGACATCATAATGAATGATAGAAAAATATAAGATGATTTTTTTGTCATTATTTTGATGGTGTAATATATTTAATTATTAATTAATACTTAGGATAGGATATTATAAAAAACTAATAGCGACAAATTCATAATATTTTTTTTTGACATACATTGTGGTGCTCACTACAACCATACAAAATTTGAAATTAAAATTCAGGTTATGCATGGAGAAATAAAAAAGACAAATTGTATTAGGGGGTAGAATAGACCAAGTGACATAGTTTAGGGGGGTAAAATGAACCAAAATATAGTTTAAGGGGTTATGTGGACTTTGCTTATAGTTGGGGGGAGTAATATGGACTTTTTCCTTCTATATTTATTTCAAGAATTAGTTATTGCGTTGACGCTATTATTTCATTTGCTGTGGCTCAATCTCTCGTAAAGATAGGGTTTGCGTGCATGTATATAAACATATGTTATGTCTTGTTTCCCTAAATAAAGTAACTTTAAAAAGGGAATGTACATGTGCATCCATTGTTTACTGTCTTTCGCAAATAAAATAACTTTAATATATTTTAATTAGAGGTATTTATGAAAAATGACCATGTTGCCCCCAATTATAGAATTATAGTTGTAGTAGATATGATTTTTGCTGTCAAATGCACACACATTGGAACCAGAAAAACAACATCAATATTATATTCGGTAAAGTTGCAAAAACACCCCAATAAGCACTTTATAATTTTATATTGACCCCGTAAATCATTTTGTTGCACACACGCACCCCATAGCTAGTCTTGTGGAAATCCTCCCGTTCAAACATGCTTATGTGATTCAACGTGTTTTTACACACCTGAGCCCCTAATGTGGTCTTTAGTGATATTAGATACTTCTAGGACTATATTCTCAACAATCTTTACAAGTTTCATAAATAAATTTGTAGATTGCACAAATAAAATTGATGACGAGATATTAAATATTTGTGCACCGAGTTTTGTTATTTTTATAGAAATTTTTAACGTAACATACGAATAATTCTAATGTCAGTACTTGGGAAAAACATGACTCCACCAGATTGGCCTTTGGTTACTCCTCGTCGGTGAAAAGAACGACTTGAATCATTTAAATACGTGTGCAATGGGGTGGTGTTCGCAATAGAACTGAATAGGTGGGTGGGTATTCTCAACAAAATGGCTTATGAAGGTGAATGTCAAACTCCAAGTCTCCAAGTGACTTTGGGGGGTATACAATTTTACCTTATTACTCATTTGATTGTCTCCGTGCTCTTTTTTTACATTCTTTTAATTGATGTTAATTTTGATTTAAATAGATGATACTAGCTACAAAGTTAAATGAATACTCGTTGTGGGATAAATTTTGAAAGATAAACATAAATTTTGAAAGATAAACAAACACTTATATTGGGACCAAAGAACGACCTATGCAATTATTTTCCTTACTAAATTAGAATACAACATGCCCATATTAATTTCCAAGATACATTCTCAAAACCACTGCTATTTGAAAAGTAACTTTGTCATACCGATGGCAACATGCATATAAACTTGTTGGGTTTTTCCATTCCAAATCCATGCCCGTAAAAACTATCAAGACCAGTTAAGAAATGCATAGCTATGACGGGTATAGAATTTTGCCCAAATACACGCCCGTCAGGTTCATGGGTACCCACAGATCACCCATGACTACCAACAACCATACAAAACTGCAGATCTACCATGTTGTCGACTTGACATTAGCCGATATGTACAAGTTCTTCTCGTGGTCAGCCGTATTTTAATTTAGGAGACAAGAAGTTTAATAATAATGGCCAACAAATTCATAGCTTAAAAAGTAAGCACCAAATTCATAATTCACTGTATAAAGTGTTCCAAGGAATAAACTCAATACTTGGAGTGAAAGAGTATAAACACCTGGTTGCTCACAAAATAAAATAGTTGCATAGGCTATGTTAGACTAGGTTTAAAAATCCACGTGTTAACGAATTCAGTTTCTACGGATCGTTCGGTACCAATAAACCCAATAGATATGGCCTTTGTCCATTAATAAATCCATGGATAAATAAATTAATCTGGACCTATATCTAAAAACCTTTGGGTTATAGTACCCATTGCCATCTCTACTTGCTAGCCGCGCTTGTTCTTTGTCCATCCTCAGTCTCCTTTTCAGTGCTCCATGGCTTCTGCATTTTTTATCAAACATGTTCTACCCTCTCATGTCATATGCTTCACGAAACAAACACAACAGTCGTACGAAATAGTGGCATAAAAGGAGAACTTGGGTAGTTTAAAAAAAAAGAGAAAGTCCAAATTACTACCATCAAGTATAGCCAAAGTTTGGATAACCCTCTAAACTATGCTTTGGTTCATTTTACCCCCTAAACTATGTCATTTGGTTTTACTTACACCTTAATACATTTTTTCCTTTTCGTTTCTTTATGCATAAGTGGAGTCTTGAGTTAAAATTTTGCAAGATGACATTAGACATCATAACAAATGCTAGAAAAATATATCATATTTTTTATCATTATTTTGATAGGATAGATATTTAATAATAAATTAATATTTTAAGATACAAAATTCTAAAAAACATAAATAAAAATCATGATATATTTTCTTGACCTGCATTATGATGCCCCCTACCATCATGCAAAATTTTAAATTAAAATTCAACTTATGTATGAAGATAAAAAAAAAAGATAAATTGTTTTATGGGGTAAAATGAACCAAATCACATAGTTTAGGGGTCATTAAACTAAAAAATAGTTTAGGGTTATTCAAACTTTTGCTATGATGGACGGGAGCCTTTTAAAAACCATGAGAGGGCAAAAGACGATGGCTTGAGTCTTTTGAATCACCTATTACTATTACTATGACATGTCCGATCCTTCTCCGATGGTGTCTTTTTCCAGCCATAACAGAATATGGTATAAGGACGATGTCGACCACCACCACCTTGGTTGCGATAGAGACAATTGGTGTTAAAAATAACTTCGGCTTCTTCCCCGTGGCTTGCGTTTGATCTAAGAGAAATTTTATTTATGTGGCTAAATCCAATGAATAAAAAAAAAAGGTATGGGTTATAACAAATCTATGTTGTGGAGCCTTATCTATTTTTTTTTCAGAATATGTGTTCTGCAATGGATGGATGATCCTAGTAACAAATGTATTCCTATTTAGGGAGCAGCCCATGTAAGAGATACCAAATATCAATGGCAACTTGGGAAGAGGATGGTACGAGGATTCATAGTATTTTTAGTGTGGGACAGCGGAAGACAAGCTTAAGAAAGAGATTATGAAGGCCATTCGCACATCGGTGTGGCGGGTGGCCACACATGACGAGAGCGGTGATTCATGTTATGTTGCAACGCGTTACGTGTCATCATGTGCGCTGTACCTCTCGATTTCACGATGCCGCGGTCGTGCAACGAAAGAGACACTCTATCATCAACGTCGTACAAAAAATGTTATCAACTCGGTACACGAATTGACGTGTCAACAAGTCCAAAAGGCAAGAAGCGAATGGTCAAATAGTAGGTTGAACCGATCGTGGCAGTACAAAAGAGAAAACAAACAAAAAGGAATGGGCGCGGCGCGGCCCCCCACTGGCAGGTGGGCCCAGGACCGGCCCAGCCAGCCCGGAGAAGCCGAAGCGACCAGAGGGCGCCACGCCACGTCACCACCGCATTCCCATTCTTGTGCTGCTTCCAGATCTCATTATTGCTCCTCCCCCTTGCGCAAGTCAGGGAGAGAGAAGCGAGACGAGAGAGATTTGCATCGAGAGAATAGAAAGGGACCAAACAAACCCAAATCAAATCGCTGGTGCCCCCCTCTTCCTTCCCCTACACGCCGCCGCCGCCGCCGCGAGGACCTCCGGCGAATGGCGTCCCGCATCGCCTCGGGCCTCCTCCGCCGCCGCGCCGGCGCCGTAATGCCCCTTTTCCTCCCCAATCTCTCTTCCCCCCCTCGTGCGCGTGGTCTCCCGTGGCGGCCACCTTTTTGTTCCCCTTTTTGGGTCTGGGGAGGCCGGCGGATTTAGGGTTGGTTTGGCCACCCGATGCGGCGTCCCCCGTTCCGTGGGCGTGGTTTTCCTCTTCGGATTTGCGTCCCCGATGCGGTTCGTGGTCGGGTTTTGTGGGGGGCATCGGGTGGAGGCGTTGTTGATGATGATGATGCTTCTGGGACTCGCCGTGTCTGCGGGCGGGCGCTGATGGTTGGGCGATGTTGGGTGTGGCTTCATGCGCTTTTACCCGTGATTTGATTTGGGGGGCGAACGGAGGATTTGTTGATCATGATTAGGAGCGCAATCGTACAGGTTAGGGTTGTGAACGTGCTTCTCTGCTATTTCTGGACATTTTGGGTTAACCCCGTTGTCGTTAACTGGTATGTGTATGTGTAGCTCAGGATTATTTTTATTGGGAAAGGAATATGATGTAGGAGCAACAAATGGATGCAGAGTAAGCATGTTAGCTTGTAATTTCGCCCATCTTCATCCTTTGAGCTGTTGCGCTCGCTGGGGAATGGGGATTACATACATTTAAAGCAGTATAGTGAATTGATTCCCTCGGTACCTTTTTCTGTGGTGTTTATCTGATCTCTTGGTCCCCAGAAGAATCTAAGAAGAGGAATAGTTTACTTTCAATGATTGTCCTATGGTACTTTATTTTTCCTTTTGTCTATCTATTACCTGCGAATAGAACCCTTTCTGTGTTGTGTAGAACAGGCTGTTTATCATGCAACTGACAAATACCATCAATTAAGGGGTAGATTGATGATATTTCTGGTTATTCTTGGTTCGTGGTTTACATGTTATGAATTGTGCTTATTTTTCGTACAATACGATTTATTAAGTAGATTGCCTTCATGAAAATTTTGCACCCTGTACTTAAAACCAAGGATAAGTCCAGTTGTATGCACCACTATAAACTATACAATCTTCTTGGCTGAGCATGTTTTGGGTGCTTTGAGAAGACATGGACCCTGGTCTCAAAACCTCGTGCTCATGTGGTATGTGGTGTTGAGCATGATGTATCAACCTAAGAATAGGATTTTATGCATAACAAAGTCATGTTTAATGGAAATGGAGCTTGGTCAATCACACCTGGATAAATCAATCTTAGACCTACCACTTTGAAGACGAAGGGTCTTGGATATTATATTTACAACCAGTGTTACTGTTTATTGCTGCTGAATGTTGTCTGTCAACAAATTTAAGAGGCTTGTATGCTTGCCCATGTTTTTTCCCCCAAACCTTCCATCATAATACATAAACGATATTTTGATGGTTAATGGGGAAGGAGTGAGTTTTGATGCCTGCTAGCTGGTTCCAGGGTGTGGCCGGCAGTAGGAGTGTGAAATGGAAATGAATGCATTGCAACTGTTACTTGGATGACTTAAAATCCGAAAGCCATATTTTCTAACAAGAAGGAATAGAACATACCTCATGGTAGCTGTTTCAGCATTGGTGGCCATGATTTTAAAAATGTTAAGTTAAATTGGTTGCTTAATGAAATTCAAACAAAGTATAGTCAGAGCAAGGCATTCATTTGTACAAACTCATCAAGTGTCACAACTGAAATCGTACGACCTTACCAATCCTATCTAAATTAATATACTGTTTACGGTTCATTCTGAAGTAGTCTATCAAGTGCTCTTGATTATAGTAGTCTCATGATTTTTTCTGCTGTTTTACATTTCACTTTTGTAGCTTTGCCAATAGACAGATATATGTTTGCATCTGTTTTTCCATTGCTCCTCTACAGTTATTTTTTCTTGTTCTCACTGTTCTTTACTTGCAGACACTAGGCCTCCTAAGAAGTTATACACATGTCAGAAACTACAGCAGTCAACTTTCAGGTAACTAGTTTGACTAGCCTTTTTTCGTGTGTGTTTGATCGTAACTATTGACTTTAAAACATTTTTGTTTTGTCCAGCTTTGATTCCAGCTACTTCCCAGGGCTCAAAGTTGACTAGGTAACTATTAGACTACATGCCTTGGTTATGAATATGGATGTGACCTCACAGTAAATTTTCTTACATTTTTTCTTTCATTAATACAAGTATTGCATTCTTGTAATTGATTTTTTTTTTCAGAAGGCGTTATTACATGCCTAATGCATCTCCGTACCAAGTTTGGAGTAGGTCATTTTCTTCAGACGATGGTAAACTAAAGTAACCTTTTGAGGTGAATAGTCTTCTGTAAATGAGTCCCTCATTATGTGCTTATCAAGTTTTGCTTTTTCCTTGTGTAGGAGACAAGGTTGAGGCTGTCGTGCCCTTCATGGGTGAATCTGTAACTGATGGGACTCTTGCTAACTTCTTGAAGAGTATGCTGCCCCACTCCCTCTCTATTGTGTACATGTGGCAACGTTTGTAGACAAGGTTTTTCTATTCTATCACTAACGCTTATTTGAAACAGAACCCGGTGACAGAGTCGAGGCTGATGAGGTCATAGCACAGATTGAAACTGATAAGGTATTGGTGACTTCTGTTTGAATATTTGTGGAATGCCATATTTGTGAATGGTCATAAAAATATGGCTTTTCTTTTCTGTTTCAGGTTACTATAGATGTTGCTAGTCCTGAAGCTGGTGTTATTGAAAAGGTGAATAACTTTGATCCTTTCTTGGCTTCTAGTCTGCTCTCTGGGCCATACTTTACCTGTGTAGAGCTGTCGTTGATGCCGATGTCAATGATACATGCTTGAATAACCACGGTTATCTATCAATATTGCTGATCAGCTGCTACCCATTTCTATAATAACTATTGCATTTCTGACTGCTGTCATGTTCCAGTTCATTGCTAGTGAAGGTGACACCGTTACTCCGGGCACCAAAGTTGCAGTCATCTCAAAGTCTGCTCAACCAGCTGAAACACATGTTGCTCCATCTGAGGAAGCAACTCCCAAAGAATCCTCTCCACCAAAAGTTGAAGAGAAACCAAAAGTAGAGGAGAAAGCACCAAAAGTGGAACCTCCAAAGACGCAAGCACCTAAGCCTACACCATCAAAAACGTCCCCTTCAGAACCACAGCTCCCTCCAAAAGAACGAGAGCGGCGGGTAAGGCCTACATTGTCTAATGAAAGTTACAGATTACTGAAAGGACATGCACATATCTTACCATGATGTTGCAGGTGCCAATGCCAAGGCTCAGGAAGCGTATTGCTAACCGTTTGAAGGATTCTCAGAATACCTTTGCACTGTTGACCACATTTAATGAAGTTGACATGTAAGTGTGAATTAAGTGCTACATATATTATATAAATAACAATAATTTACATTATAGTTATCACAATAGATTTATATCTATTTGTTTTATATGTCCCTTACTGTTAGAAGATGTGGCTAGTATCGAAACAATAAAGAATGTAATATGTCTTGAGGACATTGTAGTTTATTATTTCTGCTCCCCATCTTCTACTTCGAAGGAGTCCTAATACTTGCTACTAGGGATTGATAACGATTTGAGCTTGGCTTGGCTCGGTGTAGCTCGTTATCTGAACCACAAGTAGCAAGAATGGGAAGATTCGGACAAACCATCTAGCATTGCATCCATGTGCTCACGCTGAGTAAAACAAACAAATAGAAAAAAAATTAACAAATCAAATCACAAGGAGGGAAGTCCTATTGAGCTCCCTCCACGAGGTCACTTGCTGAAGAAGCACTAACTCTGTGTGCTTGTTGTTGGTCTCATCGAAGACTTGGTTGGTGTGATGGTGCTCGGAGATCACAGCGGAGGATAGTGATCATGGCCGAACGCAAGCAAGATCTAGGAGCTGTTGCGTGCATGGCCAGAGAGCAGGGTGCGAGGGATGGAGTCGGCGTGGGAGGTAGGGGAATTGCAGAGCTGGCTTGAATGTTTGTGGCGGCGGCATGGCGCCTAGGAGAGCTAAAAGGTGTCTGGGCAAGTGGGGCTTAGCTATTTAGCCGGTTAGGGTTTCTTTGCTGGATTTGTTCGGCCATGCAATTGCTGTGTACTGGCCTGCTGGTTATTGGGCTTCTCAAATCATTTAGCTGGCGAGCCAGCTCGCGAGCTGCTTGACCTCACTTGTTATACTGACATGCTGAAAATACTAGCTTGGCTTGGTAGGAAAATAGAATGAGCCGAGCCAAGCTGGCACTGATCCTAGCGAGCTTCGAGCTTTTCGGCCAGCCCTCCCTGGAAATTAGAACATATCCAAACTTATGAAAAGGTCATGTTACATGATTACTGAATGTGTGTGCTGTGGATGAATGCTCATAGAAACTATTTTTTTCAAGTATTCACAAAATGATTTCATCATTTGGTGTAATAAACTGCAAATAATCTGTATCTGTATGTTGTTCATCTTCTGTGTTTTCTTACATATGGGTTTCAACATTAATCTTTTTGCATGTCACTGTTATTTCTTGAATTTTGGATAGGTGTTGTGTGCATCTCTCATAATGAAATGTTATGATTTGTGATGCAGGACCAATTTGATGAAGCTTCGTTCTGATTATAAAGATGAATTTGTTGCAAAGCATGGTGTCAAATTGGGTCTTATGTCTTGCTTTGTCAAGGTACCTAACTGTCTTATGTGTTGCTAAGCTTTTGCATGATACCTTTAACAGTCCATGGTTGTGCTAATTTCATTTATTTTGGCAGGCTGCTGTTTCCGCACTTCAAAACCAGCCCATTGTCAACGCCGTCATTGATGGTGATGACATCATATACAGAGACTATGTTGATGTCAGCGTTGCTGTTGGCACTTCAAAGGTACACATATAGCAGATAATTGTCACTCTGATGACTTTCCTTCTTTTTGTCTACAATGTATCTCACTGTGATGTAAATCTTTTTCAGGGCCTTGTGGTGCCTGTTATCCGAGATGCTGATACTATGAACTTTGCTGACATTGAGAAAGGGATAAACAGTCTCGCAAAGAAGGCAACTGAGGGGGCACTGTCAATTGATGACATGGCAGGAGGAACATTCACCATCTCCAATGGTGGCGTCTATGGAAGCCTTATCAGCACACCTATCATTAACCCCCCACAGGTAACTGCTCTCATCCAGTTTTCTTCCACAAGTTCTCTAGTAGGCTCTGTTCATTCACCTGATAAGCCCCATCTAAATGGAATGCAGTCAGCAATTCTTGGAATGCATTCAATTGTGCAACGCCCAGTGGTTGTGAATGGCGAGATCCTCGCAAGGCCGATGATGTACCTCGCGCTGACATACGACCACAGGCTGATTGATGGCAGAGAAGCCGTCTTCTTTCTTCGCCGCATCAAGGACGTGGTCGAGGACCCCAGGAGGTTGCTGCTTGACATATGAGTTCATGCACCGGCACTGCGCTGCCCCGCCAACTGTTTTGTGCTTATCTGGAAATAATACCCATGCAAATTTTTTGACTGAATGAAAACGAATTGCTTCCTCAGAAAGAATCTGAGCCGAGGATATGGTGAGGTTTTTCCTATAATTGTAGAAGAGCACCAAACTCAACGCTGAGGTCATGTTTTACTTTTCCTGTTCAAGACGCATTCGGGATGTAGTTCCTCGAACAGTCCTTTTATTTACCATGCAAAAGCAATAGAGGCTACTGCATTTTTTCGGTTTGCATTCCCACCTGTCTGCAACTCGGGTACCGTTGTATTACTGGCTCAGTGATGTTAAATCGTTCTCTTGTGTATGTTGGATTGTTGCATATTGTGCTTGGCAAGATTTGATTCCACTCCACACGTGCAAACTGAAACACGTTCATAAATTCCCTATTTAACATTCGTAATACTAAAAGAGTATCATCAAATATATTTTTTATGTTAGATTTATTCGTGCCTTGAACTTTTGCAATCCTTTTGTTGGTTAAATATAAAATAGTATTAAAGCTTAGGTGTCCCAGGCATTTTAAAATGGGCGAAGTACACGAGACCCTATCCCTCCCAAATTTCAGTGGCAAACTGGCATGCCTTTTTAAAACAAAAAACAAAAAAAAACTGGCATATATGAAATTGCAACGTTTTTGTCGGCAAATGCAAATTAAAAACCCATAGTAGAGGTACCGAAACACCCAAAAAAGAAACTCATTTTTTCCCCTATCTCAACTTTTTCTAACTTTTTCGGTGTGGGGATGAACTCAGCTAATTTAAACATGAAATCCATGAGAAACGGGTAGTAAACGAGCTATTAAATAAGTAGACTCACGACAATACTACACAAAAATTGCATTGAATGCAGCTACGTATGCCCTATTTGTTTGGTATGCACAAGTTGTTGTGCAGCACAACATAAGTTTTTGACATGCGGGCCTATGGAGTTATGAGTTTGGTGTTCAGAGAGCCCATAACAGAATCCACAATGGAGGTGTTTCAGCAGGGAGCTACAAACTACAGAACTGGCATAATATCAACCGCTTTCAGCATAATGTTACCCCAAAATGAGGTGCACAAATGATCTAGCACCTCAGTTTCTGGTGGAGAATGAGAAGATTGGACAGTGATTCCCAATGTATCAGTAAAAGTCCCGGCGTACATTCGGATTTCCTTTTATGGGTTATACACATGCTGGCCAAAATTAATACCAAGGTCTTCAAAAGATCTGGCAACAGCTTTGATATGTGCAGCAGGAATTTGACTAGGCGCGGAATTTTTTAACAGCCAAGCCACCGAATCCAAAGCTTCGAACACCAACTCATCTGAATACCATCAGCCTGTGGGGAAAAAGATCAGATTAGCATGCCATTTTTTTTTTGACAGACATGGCAAGAAATGATAACAGAAACACTAAAGAGACCAGGATTCCGGTAAACACGCAAAGAATAGTCTCAATAGCAATTAGCTTGAGTGGATCGCACAAACTAAAGTCTTGCACGAATGTGACGTGTATCAAACAACAAAAAATGACGTGCACAAATGTACTCAACAACAAAAACATCATGCAAAAGAAAAAAAAGCCCCTGACTTGATTTTTTATAACTGACTCCTGTTATCGTCTTGGCTGAAGCACATGCAGAGACAGACGTTCAACGCGGGTACTCAGCCACTAAGATGAATGCATAATGCTCCTTGTCAACCTGTCAGCGGCAGCTGTTTCATGCTGCTTGTGAACTAAAATAACAAATCAAAGATCCCCAAATTGTGTGGGAGCAAGATAAGGAGATAATTTGAGTTGGATGGAGCCAGGTTTTGTGTGTCTTCCACACTAGTTCTTTGATGCGTCAGTGAACTTGTGTGTGTGGCAAATGTGTCTCAAATCAATTTGGCAGTTGACAGGATAAGCTCGCAGATGATCATAGGCCATTCCTGGTGGGAAGTTTCATTTTGAAGTTTCCAAGAGTGCTATGTCATAAGAAAAAGTTTGAAATGATGGATGAAACAAGGCTCCCGATGGGCAGTTTCATAGGCTGGTCATATTAACTTTTAATTCCAAGGCACGGGATTGGACGTGGTCAAATCACATGAAACTCTCTAACCCATGGTGGCAGTTTCAACAGGTTTCATAATCACGGAAATAGTGTACACAGAGTTTCATCTCCTTTCCTCTCTCTTAATAATTACTTTGCCGTGACATCACAGACGCTGATGGTCAGCCTATTTCATGTGCATGAAATGAAATATGCACTAGGAACGGCCTTATAATGCACATATAAATATATAAGTCACGAAATAACTTATTGCATTATGCATTGGGGGTAACATATTTTAACAAATCAGGAGGAATCGTATGCAGTAAGTCAGGACTATATTTTATGAAACAGCTTGCAGTACCATAAGGAGGCAAAATAAAGGGCAACAGGATAGAAGGCAAAATGTAAAAACACACACACACACACACACAATAAAAAGGCAATTAGCAGTCAAAATCACTATTTGCCTATGCAAATATAAGTCTAGGCTAAGGCAGGTAGATTTTCATCCAGTTGCTTCAGAGTTTTGATCACTGTGTACTATAGAAGATGCATACAAAAGTGCTGATACAAGGGAAGATCATACAGCCGCATAGTGTAGTTTTTAACATGGTAAATTTTCATGAAAGACAGATGTATTGGAAACTCAACAAGCTAAGCATAATGTATGAAGCCTATTACATCCCTCCGGCAGGATTCACATATCAATCTTTATATTCTGACTTCTGAACCAATAAACGTAGTAAAAGGCTAAAAAATACGAAGCAAATACCATCGCGACTGCAAATAATTTAATACATAGCATTCCTTGTTATACTATGAAAATGTCACGGCAAACCTATTGAGCTCCTCATATGCATGGGGTTCACTTGGGCTGGGTGTGTGGTTAAAATTAAAATTATTCCAGCTGCTGTGCAACTACCAGCCTCCATGTATATGCCGGCTGGGCACATGTTTAAAACACTCATAATGCCAGAGTGACTGGTAGCTCGCTAGCATAGTTTATGAGTCGTCACTGGGCGTCAAGGCATAATTTTTTTTTGGAAAGCTATACAGCGGGGGAGACCCCCACTGTGTAGGATATATTATAAAATAGAGAAAACTATACAAGGGCAATAGTCCAAAAGGCACCTCAGCGCCCAAAAAAAAGATGTCAGAAGAACTTCTAAGAAACTACAAGATAAGGCTATAACTGTAAATTGTCCAGGCACTCCTGGCACTACAGGACACCATAAGGTTTTAGTTACACGCTAAAATGTTTAACTGTGCAAGTGTCGCCTAGAAGGCATCTAGGTGCCCAGGTATATCCCCAATGTCAAAGAACGCCGCAAACACTCAATAATTTCCTTTTCACATGAATTATTTGGCAGGTAGACAAGTGAAAAAAAAAATGCAATGCTTAAATCATGCATGTAATGACCTAGAACATCCTCAACACTCAACAGAGCCAGTTCAGCTGCACTGGCTGCAGCTGCACAGCTGCAGCACCAAGCAACACTGCTACAGAATTTTGTGTCCACAGCTGCGCAGCACAGGAAAAAACTAGCTCATATAAAGGCAGCCGAACACACTAAATGTGTTCTGAGGTATGTTCAAAAACAACATTTATTGTGTAATTAGCGACAAATTCAAATCTAATCATTTCAATAACTGTAGCAGTAGCACAATTCCATAATCAGTGCAGCATACCTCATTGTGGAAGGGCAGAATTTCAGAGTGCATTCCTTGATGAACCACGTTCAAGAGGAGGATGTGCATTTTCGACAGTTGAAATGGATTTAAAATGAGGAATGGCTGCCGTAATAGATGTGGCAGTAGATGAGATTTTGGAACCAGGACTAGGGGATTCAGATGAAATGCTTTGAGCATGTCCAGAGATGCTGGAAGCCCTGACAGGAATTGAAGTATTCTGAGGTCTAGAATGGTTATTTAAGCCAGGAGATGCCGTTAACCACATGAATCTTAGTGTATGCCCTTTACAAGATTTACCACCAACAAATGCTTTTTCCGCTGACTGCCGTGTTGTGTAAGTCACACAAGCTGAGCAACTCAGAGAAGGTTTTAAGGTTGCATCATGGTGATGGGCTTCAGTATCTTCCAGAACAACAGATGAAAGCTCCCCAAATGATGAGAAATGGTCTGCCAAGATAGATTCCTGTAAATAAAAATAGTAAAAGACATCAGAAATAAAATGAACGGCTTGTAATAAAACACACCAACACAAATGCAGCATGAGAACATTAAGATAAACTGCTTTTGCTTTCTCTTTTTTTACCAAAGGGAAAGGCAAGTTCTTTTATGGGCGGAAACTTGTTTCGATCAGTTGCACAAATGAAGAGACTGATTTTTATTAGGCCCTCTTGCCACTAAATCTAGACATAAGATTGTAACTTCCAGGTCACCACATATGTAATACAGTGAACATAACTATTGTTAAATTCTCTGCCACTATACATAACAAAAGATGGTAATAGTAAAGCAATTGCAAAAGATATGCAAATCCTATAGCATATAATAAGAAGCAAGCATCATTAGAAATTGAATAAGACGTATTGCAGTATATACATGGTCACAGGTCACATATTGCCTACTTCATCCACCCAGACCAACCAAATGTGAGCGGTTTAAAACTTCAAGTAGATATCAGAAGGGGGAAAATGGTAACAGCAAAATAGAAATGAAAAGATAGTTCATAGTTGGATGCCGGACTTACATTTGCAATTTCAGATGGCAAAGGTGGAAGAATTCTGAATGATGTCGTTCGATTATCAAGCTTAAACCTATTCTGTGGTGGTCCTAACAGAGTAGTCTGCTTTGTAACCACTGCTGGTTTCTGTGTGGATATCACAGTAGATTTTTGAGAGTATGAAGCTAACTCTCCAGAACTTTTCTTTTCCAATGAACCAGTAACCTCGTGTGGCCTTTCATCACTAGCACTCATGGACCCTTCATCCTTTACTTTTGATGCATCATTAGAAGCAATTTCTTTTCCACCAGCCTCTGCATGCTTAACTGAATTAGCTGAACCGTTCTGCAACAAAGTTGTTTACTTTATTAGAAATCGACAACAGAAACAGCTAAAAAGTGCTACTAAGATGCAAAATTTATAAGCACTCAGCTTGTTCCTACTAAAGAAAAGTCTATTCATCTAGCAAACAGTGAAAAATATAAACTAAGGGAAAATAGTAAGTACTTGTTTTGCAAGTTTCTCTAATTGGCGGCGGAACTCATCACGTTTCTGAGCTAAGATCTCCTGTTTTTTGCGAAGTTCTTCCAAAAGTTCTAGACTTTCTTGCCTTTTTGGAGCATGGGGTATTGGTTTCATACTGCTAGCTGGTAGCATTTTAGAACTTGTACCAGAACTCAATGGTTCAGCAGAAGGTCCAGAACTGGGCCTTGGAGTTGTAGATTGAACATTTTCCTTCACTCTATTGGGATAAGATGGCTGAGGAGCAGAATTAGCCAGTGTAGTAGACAACTGGGAAGACTTAATGGGGATTCTACCTTCTCCCTCATCAGGAATCCTATCTCTGTTAGCCCACCATAGCCTTATAAAGCGGTTACCCATAACAGCATCCGGAGCTTTAAGGGCAGCTTCAGCTTCTTCTCTTTTCGAGAACTGGACAAAAGCTTTTTCACTGTTAGATGGAATATAAATATCTATTACTTGACCAAACTTCTGAAAATGAGAGAGAAGGGCCTCCCATCTGTTGCTTTCTTGGGGAATTCCATGTACATAAAGTGTACGGGATGCTTTGTGAGCAGCTCGATTACTTTGCCGGCCCATATCTCCATATATTCTCGAAGTAGATTGACCATTAGTATCCTTAGCAGCAGCAGCAGACTTTACTTGGGCCGTGCTGGGAGCCATCTCATCGAAATCACTTTTTTGGTTTCCAGTGTTACTTGTTGACACAATTTTAGCTGTGTTACTAGCCCCTGATTTTCTTTTTGAGGCTATCCGCCCCCAAACAGAAGACTTTGAACTCTGTGAACCATCAACAGCAAAGACCTGGTTTGAACGCTCCTGCCCCATTTCATAGCCTAAGGATTCAGGATTCCACATTCCAGCATCCGTATGTACAAAACCAGCACCTGATGGTTCTGGGTGTTCATTGTTCCATAGAGGCTGATCAGGATCATATACATCAGCATCGGCATCACCTGAAGGGGTGCTTCCATTTAGCTTTAATGCATCACTTGCCACACCAGATTTGACATCTTTTGCAGGAATACTTTTACTGACTCCAAGGCTTGATAAGTTAACAGAACCAGTTCCTCCCTCATTTTGGATTCCCAGTCCTTGAGCGTTTGAAACTGATACTGGAAGATTGAATTGCGAGAGACTCTGCCAAGGGATAAAGCAATTATGTCAAACTCTGTCTTTACCTCACGACAACATATTATCTAGTAGTACTTGACCAGAGGAACTTTGCCATCCATATTAAATTTAATCTTCTGAGTTAAAGAAAGAAAGAAAAACTAAATCTAGTAAAACAACCTGAAGGTGAAATGCTACAGTAAAGGAAAGATCCAAGCCATGCCAAAGTAAATCATGTTAAGATATAAATTCAACAGGATTACTAACTTCAGATTTTGGATATGAGTAACAATGATGATAAGCCAGGACTCAGGGCACACCTTTCAAGGTTACAGACCTACGGCTGTGTGGGGACGACATGGCCATGATACTCTAACTCAAAATATAATAATTAAGGAACTAATCTGGATACATAAATATGCAAATCTCACAAAATATCCTAGGAAGTCATGATGGAACACATTAAATAAGCATAATAATACAGGATATTATGCAGAAGATTATGAAGAGTGTGAAAGACAGACCTGCATATCATCAACAACAATTCTATTTACACCATGTTCCATTGGACACATATCCCCCCTCAAGCAAAATCCACGCTCCTCAAAGTCTCTACAGCGTTGACGAGGCATGCCAAGATCAATCAAAGGAGATACTGCAGGCGGAATAGGACCTTGCATTCCGAGGGGGTGGACTGGATCCAAAATCCCATGGGGCATTCCAGGCATAAATCCATATGGACCATTTGGCAATGCAGTGCCCATAAATAAGCTAGGGTGTCCAGGTGGTCCTTGTGAAGCCATCTGGGATGCAAAATCCATCATATCAAGCGTATTAAATCTTGGGTCGTGCTGGGTCCAGGGTGCACCATTCCGTCCTCTTCCTCGTGTCATTGGAGGGCGAGCAGCAGCAGAAGCTGATGGATCAGCTCGGAAGGATTGATTCACTCTAGGCGCTCGACTGTGAGCTCCTCCTCCAGGACGCCTCTTGAATTTTGGCACAAAATCCTTCTGTGCTTCGCCCTGAGAACCAGCTCCACCAAAAGGTTGCCCATTACCAGAAACCCTGCTCCTTTTTTTTAGAGGTGCTCCTGGGTGTTGCTCCTCTGTGTTCTCATCGGATGGTGGTCTAGCCTCTCGTCGTCTGTGCTTGTGGTTGCGGTCATCGTCATCACTGATTTCGAAGTCTTCAGTATCTGTAGCAGCTTCAGAATTTGTTGAGTTATTTTCTTCCTTTGGCGAAGGAACCTCTAGCCTGTCAGCATTGGATGCTGGAGATGATGACTCTTCGAGCATCTTCAAGATTACCAAACTAGCAGCAAACTTTGCATCTATATTGTATTAACTGTCTTGATCATATTCAACTCCAAGAAGCAACTCAGTCATATTGTCAATATATCACTACATGAGAAAGAACACAAACAACAATGAGTGAGAATACAAAGTTGATCATACGATGATGGAAACAACTAGCTTGTAAAACACTATAATAACGACAAAATGATGATGGGCCAAGCCTACATATCATGCCATTACTCAATTGCTTGTTTAAATAGATTTTCTCATGCCGCTTCCAGCAACCAAAAGCATACCTAAACTATTGGATAATGGCCTTGATATTCCTAGGAGCTCTCATGCAGATTAACCTGTTCCCCAATCCCAATTCAATCCAATCTCATGTTCTTTTTCTCCAACACGCAGGAGCGCTTGTGTCATTGCATTAAGGAGAATAGAATTTGTGATACAACTCATGCTAATCAGAACAAACAATATGCATATAAGCTGGCGGCCATCATGCGTAAAGTGATATTTTTGGGACTAGACAGCAGTTGCATGCCCGAGTAATACAAACACATAGGGTGAAACGAAGTGCGACAACAAGGGCAGACCCAGCATTGGACATGGGTGTACATGTGTACACCCAATAATTTATCGGAGTTAGCAGGTAAATTCTATAACTAGGTAAGATACCAATACATCTTACATTAGGGTTTGGGGTTCTTCATTTCATCCAGCAGGAAGGGAAGATAAGGTTCGGGCATACCTCGTGGGTGGTCACCGATGGCAAAGCACGGTGAAGGCGTCGCGGATTGGCCGCTACAGTGCTGCTCGCTCAGTCTTCGCCGGCGGAGGAGGAGATCAAGAGAGGACAGAAACTGAGCGATGTCAAAGGGGAAGAATCGGAGAGGGAGGGACGGCGTGCGGTAGGGGAGGCGACTGGAGTGCGAGAGTGAGAGGGAGGAAGGTAAGGACGGCGGCGGCGGCAGCGAGGTGAAGGGGAGGGATGGGGGAGGCGGCGCGTCGGCGCCAGGGTGGAGAGAGGGGGGCGACGGGAAAGGAGGGGCACGGGAGGGGAGCGCCGGATAGGCGAGGACCGGAGGGAGCAGGCGGGGCGCGTACAAAAAAGAGTTTTCCTTTTCTTTTTGTTGAAAAAAAGACAAAAAATGGTTTTTTTATTTGTCACTCAAAATTTTTGAGTACTTAATCTACCGTCTACTTAAAAGTTAAAACATTTTTTTTCCGATTCCAGTCCAGTTTTCATTTTCTTTTTCCATTACTGTTTTTTTTCAGTTAGCTACCGTTAAATGTTACCCAAAAAAGTATTTATTTTCTCATGGACATTCAATCTTAAAATTTCCGTATTCCTCTAATTCTAGTTTTCAGCTTTGGGTGTGTTTTCTTTTTATTTTTCGAGGAGCAAACATGCCTATATGTTGCTACCAGCGAAAATTACATAGATATATTTTATCTATGTGTGTGGCTAAACATGATCTTTTAAACAAATGACCCAATATATATCATACCTTTGGTGGTTGAAATTAATAGTTGTGATTAAATTTTATTAGCTTGTCAGACATGGGATCCTAAGTAGTATCTTTTTCTTTAAATAATATTGCATCATATATCATAACTTGCATTAACATACTTTTGTAAAATAACATAATAAAATTTTACATACTCTATAAGGTTTAAATAATCTCATTTTGAGAAACGAATTTTGTTCTAAATACGATGAATTATATTAAGAATTATTAGCGGCCATAGAATTTTTATGTTGAAATCCTTTTTTAAGGTACAAAGCTAATTTTTTGAAATTTTAAACAGCTAAGCCTCTTCATTGTCTTAATACCTTTGGATCTTATAAAGAAATGTGTATTCTTCTGGAGGAACAAATTTTCTATTATAACATAAATGTATGTTGGGTCGGTGCACCCTAACCTAAAGTCCTTCGAGGATTAAGCCCCTTCCTATTTAGAGTTGGAATTCTAATTAACTTAAACTTTGTATGGCTTCGGTTCATCCGAAAGGTGCTTTGGCTCCCAACCAGATTTTTTTCTCTCACTTGTCTAGTTAAAATAAATGTTGGTAGAATGACCTTTTTAGTTGTTATATAGTAGATAGAATTGGTATAATACTCTCGTCTTTTCTGTTATTATTTTTCTTTACTCTTTGCTTCTTATTTCCTTTTTTTCCTTTCCCTTTAACTTTTTCTCCCTAATATTTTTCCCTCTCGCCTCCTATTTCTTTCTTATTTGTTCCTCGTCCTCGGTTAGAATGGAAATCGGCAAATTCCCCACTAGGAATTCAGCGACGGTAATGGGATCAATTTATTCTCCGCTGGAATTAAATGGTAGGACAAAAGCCATGTCAGCTTTGCTGAGAGACAGGGTTAGCTAACCGTTCCCTGTCCTCATTACACGTGTCCTCACTACGTAAGGGCTTGTTTGGTTAGACGAGGATTATAGGGGTTGGGGGGAACTGGGAGGTATTAACTTCCTATAAGTCAAAGTCCCCAACAATCTCTTTGGGTAGGGGATTAACCAAATAAGTTCTAATTGGGTGCACGATACATTTACGCATCTATCTATGTAGCCTTCTAGAAGCTCACAAAGTCTCATTACTAAGCCTCCGTTACCAACCAACCTTATCCATTCACTACCCTTCGTGTTCCTCCATCGAATGCTGCTAGCCATGCCTCCGTTACCAACCAACCTTATCCATTCACTACCCTTCGTGTTCCTCTATTGCAAGCTGCTAGGATGCCTCCGCTACCGTTTCACTCTTCTTGTCTCCCCACAAGCATTCATCTCGCAATCTTTTGCTTGTCATCCTTTGGATACAATAAACAGTGATACATTGGAATACTCCCAGGTGAAATGCTATGATGGTATATTTGTGCTCTTATAGTTATCTAATTGAGTAAGACATCCATAATTATCTTTTAGCATTGTTACTATGCATTGCACTTACCTAGTAGCGATGTTAAGAAGTGTCAATAAACATTTATGGTGTCGTTGCCGGGGCTAGACATAGTAATAGTGTTAAGAGAGGTCAACACCATTGAATAGTCATTGTCGTCCAACACCATCAACACCGGCAGTCACCACATCCCGTCCCTCAAGTTTAGGAGGATGTGTGACATGCCACGTCAGAGTTAGAAGCACAAGTGGACCATTATGACGTCATAGACATGTGGTGAATGACTTAAAAAAGTTCATACACCAAAAATACACATTTGGAGTTCGTGGATTTAAGTGACATCACCTTACAAAATGATGGATATCCAATGTACTCTTGTTTTATCTTTAAACCAATATTATATTGGGCTAATTCAAATTATATTGACTATTAATCCAAGTGTTATACAAATAGCCATGTCACTTTGTCGGCTGTTGGGCAAGGGAACGTGCACAACAGAATCGGGGGCTTACCGGTTGAATAGGGATCGTTGGCCGGGGAAGCGCAACCGCGCAGGTGACGGCAACGGGGCGGGGGAGAAGGGTGAGCTCATGGGGAGTCACCGTCCGCGTCCGGAGGTGAGGAGATGAGATGGTTAAATGGCGAGGGTGCTTTGGTAATTCTGTTCCACTCGATAGGGTTCTTGCTTGCTCTTGTTTTCTTGTCCTCCCTTCTCAGACGCGCCTGTGATATGGTCAGCCTGTAGAGGCTAATCCATTGGCCCAGAATTAATCATTTTGGCAGGTGCAAATGGGCACGTTCATGTTGGCACGTGTAGTTTTATTTAACAAATGGTAAATAATCTCTATTTTTTTCCTAAAATTTGTCCTTGAATGGTTGCAGCTGCCCAGCACCGCCAGCATTTATTTCGATTCTTAATTAGTAACTTGCTTGGAAGGAATATGTCAATAATTTTACAAAAGAAAATGGCCATACCAAAAAATCGAGTATGAGTGTAGGAACTGTTCGAGTGATAATCCATCATTGCCTGGAGCTTCTTCGACCCCCAGCCAAACCACCGAGTTTCTCCACCCAACTACCCTGCATGTCCCTCGCCCCGCCGTGAAGCTCCGACGACACCCTAGCCTGCTTGTGGCAGCCGTCCCCATCATCCATTATTGTCGTCATCGCACCCTCCCCAACACCGGGGCTCCACCGTCCGGGCCGGCCGCACCACCCCACGCATGCCACCTATGTTCGGCCAGCCTACCCCTAGAGCCCAAAACTACACCTCCCAAACCCTAAATCTCGACGGAGGCTCATCAGAGATGAAAAAGAAGGCAAGAGGAGAAGAAAGCCCTGAATTGGTGATAGAAAGAGAAGAAACAAAGTTTTGGTTGTGCGGCCAAGGAAATGCTCAAGTAATGTATAATCCCATATGGAAATTTGTAGTTTGCAGAACAACCAAAGAAAGGAAAAGGAATAAATTTGATGTAAATAGTATCTTTTGGTTTTCTTTTTTCGTCTTCCTTTTCAAATCGTCGTTCAACGTGATTGAATTATTTTTTAGTTTAAAATTTTCAGTCGCAAATGAAATTAAGTCTAAAAGTATTTTTTTAATTAATCAAACTACTTTCATGCTAAAAAAGCTGGACATAAAACATTTTAAAATTTGGAAGTTAGCGCGCCGGACATCTGATACAAATTCCCATCGAAACAAAGCATCCACAACAACGAAAATTTATAGGTGCAACATTAAAAAATATGTGAAAAATTAATCAAGTTCTTTAATTATGGGTTAGAAAATTCCCACCGCAATGTAAATACTATGTTTTTGAGGCAACATTCAGAATGAAACATGCTAAAACAATAATTACAACACCAAATATTAACTATTAAAACATGTATTCAACTTTTGTTTTTAACTCCGGACGTCAGGCCTTAGCATTTCCGTTTTCAGCCACGATTGCACGTTTAGGCCTGCAAGTGGTCCATTTGCTAGCGCAAAATCAACTAGTAGCCTTTTTTTTTTAGCTTTTACGCCCTGATTTAGAAAAGATTATAAAAAGAATAGGCATGCAGGAGGACTCCCCCATGGTTTTTGTTGTAAGAAGACCTTCTCACGTGAAAGCATCTAGGCCTCAAGATTAGAGTTTTGGTAATTAATGATAATACCTTGTGGACTAACAATTTCATTGAGCTTATGAATTAAGGTTAGTCACACGTATTCGCTATGAGATACCATGGAGATGGTAGTGTATAAAGCGAGGATGCTTCCGCAAAGAAAAGTTGATTTGAAGTGGCGAGAGGCTCAAGGCAAAGGTATAAATATAGGATTTCCTTTTTGCCGGGCAAGAGGTGATTAGAGAAGTAAATTGACCGGATTTGTAGGCTAGATAGCCGCACTATCAAGAGGGATCAATTAACTTTTGCTTGACGAGTTTATAGTGCCACATTGCTCAAAGATTTGGATTTGCATGCATTTAGATGAGTGTTTTCCACCTGCTGAAAATGCGCACGGCGGACGGTCCGGCCAGGCTTGGCGGACGGTCCGCCTCCTTACAAAAAGTTACAATGAATCGTTGTGGGCCCTGGGGTTTTTTTTAACTGACAACGGCGGACGGTCTGGCTCGTAGTGGCGGACGGTCCGGTTTTAGGATAGAAACTCCGGGTCTCTCTGGTGGATTTCAAACTTCACAACGGACGGTCCGGCCTTTGGTGGCGGACGGTCCGCGGGCATATGTTCGGACATGTCCGAACGTTGTCCGTTTTGCATAAGTGTAAAAGGAACGGCGGACGGTCCGTTCCTAGCTGGTGGACGGTCCGGTTTTTGAACAACGGACAATTCTGACACGCCGTGATGTGACACATAGCCGTTGGATTATAACGGCGGACCGTCTGGTTCTGTAGGGGCGGACGGTCCGCTTGTTCACAGAAAACGTGGAATTTGAACATAACGGTTGGATTTGAGGCACCCCTCTATAAATAGAGGGGTGGCCGGCGTGAGGAGGCTCTCTTGGCCATTCCACTCACTTGCAATACACTTTTGAGCTCTCCATTCCCTCTCTCTCACTCACATAGCTTTAGATTGCATTTTTGGTGAGATAGAGAGGCATCTAGTTAGCATTCAAGGTTTGAGCTTTGGGGCACTAGGAGTTCTTCAAGCAAGGTTGTTGATTTGTTACTCTTGGAGGTTGCCGCCTCCTAGACGGCTTGGAGATAGGTTTTCATTGAGCTCTTCAAGAAAATTGTGAAAAAGCCTTTGATTGATTCTTGTGAAGAGGTTCATGAGCTTTGCCTCACCGGAGTGGTGAAAAACATCTCTAGTGGAAAGAGGTTTGGAGCGGTTCATTGATTCCTATATTGGCTCATACACCAAGTGGATTCTTGGTAGAGGAGCAATTGGAAACCTTGAATCCACCTCAACGTGGATTAGGGGTGACCGGCAAGTCATCGACACCACGGGAAAAATTGCTTGTGTCATTGGTTATTTTTTTCCCTCATTTATTTACAAGCAATTTACTTTGAGAATTTCTCTACCTAGAACTTGAATTGTATCTTGTCATCTTAGGTTGCAAACCTTTAACATAGGCTAGTTTCACTAGTTGAAGATTTTAGTTTGTGTTTCTAATTAATTTTTCTAGTGTTGTGCTTCTAGTTCAAAACCGCCTATTCACCCCCATCTAGTCGGTAATCCTCGATCCTACATCACGGAGGCTAAAAAGCCCCCGAACTCTCGCCCCACCCTGCCTTCCTTAAAATATCATAAACAATTCTTGTAGGTTGAGCACCCTTTTCAAGGAAACAGAGAATAGCTAGAACATTTAAACAAGTTTGATTTTTTATTGGATCATAAAAACCCACTTTTTTAAGATCTCTTCCTTCTCTTCGAGATCGAACATCAATTGCAACAATTCGATAGATAGCTTATTGGGATAGATGTAGATAAACAACCCCTCCCGTAAAAACGCATAGGAGGTTTTCTCCTCATACGGCTCGAGAAAATGATTCTAATTTTTGTCTATAATAAAGCCCCGTGAATAGGCGGTTCTTGCCGTGCGCTTTGGCATGGGATGAGCGAGGGTTTTTTTTTTTAATTCGAGCTGTTCGGGTCTTGAACCCAAAACCTCCTGTAAGACGCCTTGGAGGCCTGCGCTAGCCAACTGGCCGGTAGCCGCTTCCCTTTTGGAAAAGATTATAACAAAGACTTGTAAACAAGAGCTCATTTGTCATAAAAAAAAATGGGATCAAACAATCTCAAACCCTACAGAAGGCCCCCAAACCCTGTATATATATCAAGCAAATATTAACAAGTTTCAGTCTTTGATACAAGCAACCATCAAGCTTATATCTTCCCATATGAAACAAAAATGTTACGTGATACGCGCATTATTGCAAAATGCAAATAAATTAATCTTTACTTCACCTGCAGAAATTGTGAGAAAGCACAAGACTCAACAAAAATAACAATAATAACATTAAAAAATATTTATTTATTCCCTTGATCAATATGTCTCATAGACAGTAAGCGCTTTTGTTAGCTGGTGTTCCCAACTTCGGGAGTTACCCCTTCAGCTCAGCAAAGGCCTATTTGTGACTGCGCCTTCCTTGTATCTGACTCCTTATTGTTTGACATTTATTTTGTTCAAACTCAAAATTGTTCCCCTGTGACTCTCTTCTCCCAGAGCTAATCTCTGGAAGGGGTAAACTGGCACTGGCAGGTCCTCTTCAAGAAAGAAAACTCCCATGCGATGTGGCATATGGCCATGGTTTACGCAAAAGAAATGAATGGGCTATTCTTGCATCTTGTCAACAGAATCCAGCAGAGAGTCGATATTGGGGGTGATAACAGCGCGCTTGCTGATCTCCCCCACCGTGCAGCAATGCTTTTCTCTGGTGTTCATTGCTGCAACTTCCTGGACAAACTTGCAATTCGATCCAGATGATACCTGCACAATTGGTTGACTGTGACTTCTTGAGACTGCATGGAAAACCTAGAAAGAAAACACAATTTCCACTTTTGAAACTCACATCATATAGTGTGTCTCCGATCTTCATCTTCACTTTACCGCTCTTATATACAAGTATCTTCCCCATATAGCCTCCAGGCAACTCTTTGAGTTTTGAGCCACGGTGAGATGATGTCCGCATACCCTCACGTCTCCCCTCGGAGCCTTTAGTAGGCTCAGCAACCGATTCTGGCTGCACTGGTAAAGGAAGAGAGGCTGGAAACTGGACAAAGAGCAATTGTGATTCGTCTGACCGATCCTGTTAACACAGAACATGTATAAGAGAGAATCAGTGGCCAATGGACTGTACAGCCATATGAGTTTTAAGCACTTCAATGGGTGGTTCTTAGTGTATAAAATTGAGCTTGTGATTTTTCTTATGACCAGAACTGAAACTATGTTGGACTCTGCAACGATACACGGACACATACCATTAATCCAAGCTCTTCGGCTGCAGTTAATTCCGCATCCCGAGCTCTGCTGGCAGAAGATTCTCCAAATTCTTCCTCGTCAAGAATTTCTACACCAAGGATGTAGGAAGGGTGTAATGGCCAGTTGAAGAAAAATCTCATGCAATTTCAACTAGAAAGACAGCAACATACCAGGATTTCCGGAGTAGGGCCTCCTCAATGGTAGAGTAACAGGATAATCTGTATGGGTATAGTCCTGTAATAAAATGGGAAATCCATGGACAAGGTCTAAACAAGAAGAAATCCATATTAGTAATATGACCTTTACTCACCCATGGCTCTGCATATTCTTTTGGTAACTTCGCTTCATCTGCATATGAAATGGAAACAAGGAGTTAAGGTCCAAATACTTCTTGATGTGCAAAGAAATATCACATATATTCTAAATTCTTTTAAAAGAGAAGAAAAATTTGAAACCCACCCAGCAGGCCAATCCAATTTTCCAGAACTATAATGCTTAAATATAGTTGAGAGTCATAAACAATGAAGATAAATATCTTCCACCAGTACCTGAAGAACTTTTTGGCCCGCCAAAAGATCTTGCATAAGAAGAATTTCCTTGTCCAAATGCAACTTGTGTCCGGTTCTTTGCTATGCAAACAGAGCAATACAATGTTAGCTAGATGTGCAGCAGAAATAAAAATAAGTAATCTCCACCAATATTAAAAAAATGAATGTTTATCAGCACCAATGAGCAATGAGATACTAGTTTTGATAATTATAATAATTGAATCTGTAACTTTAGAAAGACAGTAATTCTTTTTCCTGGATAACTTTTTTATAACAAATTCTTGGTTGCTTTGTAGTACATGCACCAACTTAGTAAATTTTAGTACACTAATTCAAGACTTGCAAAGAAAGCATTCAGTGCATGCCCAAGGCAGCATATTTTTCAAAGAACTAAGACAATCCAATACGATGCCACAAATATATTTTTAAAAGTTATTTGCAGAGCTACAGTTTTTTTAAGTAAATAAATGAAGTAAAGAAAGAGATACACATGACTTAGTAAACATAGACTGTTCATAAAACTACAAGACATAATTAACAGTCTAATTTGCAAATTTTATTAAGTGGTTATTCAAGCATGTTTAATGAATAGCCTCGAAGATTTGTAGCTACATATATTTTAGGCTGCTAACAAAAGCAAACTGAATATCAATAACCATTGACAGAAGAGGCTGCAAGAACTCAGCTTGTAGGAATCACACTATTTTTTTAGAACTAGGAATAACAAATTTAGTAGGTAGCAATGAGGTTTGTTTATATAGACTATAAAGCACAGAGTGAAAATAAATAAGCACTCTTACGCTTATCCTCAGTTTTAACTCTTCTTGATAAGGGGTCTGTAATCTGCAAAAATGAAAAGAATAACTGTTATACATCAACCAAGCATCAAGTGGAAAGGTTGCGCATACAACAAAGTAAGGACCAAATACAGCGATTAATACCTGCGACGCCTTAAGTTTCATCAACAAATCCCTATCGATGGTTTCATCCTTGCTATCCTCAACTGGTTCCCTGTCAAGTTACAGTAAATCACATATATAGCAAATTTTAAATGGAAGGTATCAAAGATTTAGGAGAGTAGATGAGGACCAAATCACATACTTTTTCGGGACAACCTTGGCGGCTTTCTTCACAGGTACTTTGGGTACAAATTTTAATCCTCCCTTTACATCGAAGAAACAACAATAGTAAGCACTAAACTGGAAGAAGTAGGCATTGTGAACAGCCAAGGAAATACCAACCTTTCGAGGAGGAGGTCCACCGCCTGTTTCCTTCTTGACTCTACTCTTGTCGTCCATAATAAAATCAGGAAACCTACACGAGCCAAACTTCAAACTGATGAGTTAACATTACAATATTTCTGCACTGAAGTTGACTGCAATTAGAAACTCTAAGCTGCTTTCAGCTTCAATTGAAGTAGTCAAAATCACGACACGCACCTAAAAGAGGAGGAAGGGACAGAGGGAGAGGGAGGGATGGCGACGACGGCGAGGTGGAAGGGAGGGGCGGCGTGCGGTAGGGTAGGGGAGGCGACGGGAGTGCGAGAGTGAGAGGGATGAAGGTAAGGACGGCGGCGTCGGCAGCGAGGTGAAGGGGAGGGACGGCGTGCGGTGGGGGAGGCGGCGCGTCGGAGGGAGGCGACGGGAAAGGACCGGAGGGAGTTCGGGGGCGCGTACGAAAAAGAGTTTTTTTTTTTTTTGATTTCTTTGTTGCCGCCGGTATAAACCCTAACAAAACCTTCACGTATAAATAGTTGCGGGCTTGAACGATTAGTTGGCCCACTCGGCCTCTCGTGTCGTGCGCACTAGTCCGTCGTCTCATTAAAAAAACAGGCAGCAGCAAAAAGAAAAAAAAACAAAGACGTACGGTATATATGGGCTCCAGCTTACAGAATGTTTAGGTGGGCTCATGGGCTCCTGACAGGGGTATAATAGATTGGGCTAACAATACAGCGCGCTCACGGCCGGCCACACAGCCCACAGGAAAAAATGATTAAGAGAACCATACTTTTTTATATATAAAAAACCCCACTTATGACGGCACAATCACAAAGAAGAATTACGGACGTAGTACGTGTTCGCGTTTAGGCCAACGGCCACCCAAGAAAAGGCGACTGACTTAGAGGTAATGCTAATGTGACGGCCACTACCTTCTTCTTGTGTGTGTTTAGTTTATGAACTATCTTGTTTGTTGGCGTTGACCCATGCACGTATGTGTTGACCGACAATGCATCAGCAGCCAGCAGACAGCCACTAACTCAACCCATTCGCTTGTGAGCTTGCGACACCTGGCAGAGCGCAACGCATCTCCCATCGTGGCCGTCACGCCACGCCACGCCTCACGCACTGTAAAGTTGACGACGGGACGGCGGCGTGGTTAGGATTGAGTGTCTGGGAAAGCAGCATGCAGCATATATACTCAGATGGAGGATTAGTTACTTGCGTTGATCGTGTGGTTTTGATATTACGGTCCACTCATGATTGTGCAAAATGGATATGCTGTACATTTGGTCCGGCACTATGGTTTCCACTGACATTTTACATGAATTTTCCATGGTATGGCGCATAGTTTGGTCATCATGAAAAGGTTGTGAAGTTGCTTGAGCATGAGCGGCGAATTTGCTTATGAAGAAAGCTGTCGTCGCTTTGGACTACTTTTGTAGTTTTGTGGACGTAGTAAACTTATCCGTTAAAGGTATACATGTAGTAAATGAACATAATCATCGTAGCTTGATGTAATTGATGCCTAGTAGATAACAAACTAATAAATTAAACTCTAAATGATAAATATATTATGCCAAAACTCTTTTGGTTATATAATGAGATGTACTAGTGTCGCCACAGTTTGATCATGTGGCGTGTCACATCTATTTGGGACTTGGCTATGACTATTTACAAGGAGATGGCAGATCCATTATAAAAAAGACACTACTGTAAATATTTAGTATGTTAGTATCGGGTTTAAATGTAAAAAAAACTTTCAGTGGCTAATATGGAAAATTGTTTTTTGTTTTAGTTCCAAGCGGCTTGTATGTGTCTATCCTCTCCTTCGTTGAATCGAACCGTGGGTTGATTAATGCAAAGCATGAGAAATTGTTTCCTACAAAATCCACACAATACAACTGTTGCCTACCTTGATCGGATCGATTTCTTCTAGTAATTTGGGCGTTTCAGCATTACATCCGATTTTCCCTCCTTTCTTGTCGGAATTATCATACACGACGCGGGTTCAAAGGCGATGAATAATATGTTCTTTTTAAATTCCAAGCGACATGCATGTGCCTATTCTTTCCTACATCAAACTCCGGGTTGATTAAAGCAAAGTATGAGGACTTTTTTTTTTAATAAAAGATCTGCACAATGCGGCCATTTCTTACCTTGATCGGATCGGTTTCTTATGGTCATTTGGGCGTTTCTTGCCCCCATGCGGACCCCCTCAAGGCAAGCCAGAGCTTCTGCTTCCTCGACATCTATGCAATGATATAGTTTCCGGCATGCCATGAGCAGCGGCTGACCCTCGTCGTCCCTGATCATCACACCAATTGCCGCCTCTCCCGACTCCATGTTGAAAGCTCCGTCGACGTTAATCTTCAGTGCACCAGTTGGCGGGGGCTTCCAGCGTTTCCCCGGCTTTGGCACAATAGCGCACCCAGGGGCATCCGAACTAGCAACCTTCTGCTTCCCACGTACATCGGCAATCACCTCCTTCCCGTGTGCATTCTTGGTAATACAGAGATTGCAGATACCAAATCAACTCAATGTAATAGCTCTGAATATTAATATAATTTTCCTTACCAAAATAAGTTACCATGGTCCTGTACCATTACAAGTTTCACTAGCTCATATATTATGGAAAATTTTAAAATGAGAGGATTGTAGGTTGATTAATGTAAAGATCGGGGATGTTTTGCGAAAACCACATGCCGTGCAAGTGCCTATCCTCTCCTTCAATGGACTTCGGGTTGATTAATGTAAAGTACAAGGTCTTTTTCAGCGTAATGTGGCTCCTGACCGGATCGGTTTCTTCTAGGGTTTTTGGCGGTTCAACGGTATATCCGCTTCTCCCTCCGGTCTTGTCGGGATTATTGTAACCGTTGCGTATTAGGAGGCGGGACACAGAAAAAACTGCTAAAGCGTTACTTACTTTATAAATAATAAAGATTTTGAAACTGATAGTCTTGCTAGGGGCGGTGGTTATGTCATGTGTGGTCATTAGGGCTAAAAATTAGTTTTTGAAAGAAAACATAATATATTTTTTTGCATGCTATCTTCTTGGTTATGCATTGGCTTTGTTTTTACTTATCATGTATAAACAACTTAACATAATATTGTTGTGTGGCATCTCAGCGTTGGCATGAGCGGTGTGGCTGAGTTATTTTGTATTATCTCTGATTTTAAGTTGCAGTCACTTCGCTTTTTTTCTTAAAAAAATATATGGCCTTTAACATCACAATCTAAAGAAAACTATGGCATCTCTCATCAGCGCCATACACATTTGGATTAATTGCACGATAGCCACTGTTTAGTGAAATTGTTCAGAAGTGTCGCTTGCTTTGCCAATGTAGTCACGGCTCGTGAGACTACGAGAGTGCCATCCATTCGCTAAAATTGAAACTACACCTGAGAATTAAACTGCAGACAAAGTGGCACGAGACCAATTTGCCAAAAACGCACCAGCACAAAATCACCACCGGGATAGTCTTTAGCAAAACTTTACTGTAACAAAAGTTTGTGAAGGGAATCATGGTTTTCAATGGAACGAAAAGACTA
Source organism: Digitaria exilis (assembly GCA_015342445.1). Classification (NCBI taxonomy): domain Eukaryota; kingdom Viridiplantae; phylum Streptophyta; class Magnoliopsida; order Poales; family Poaceae; genus Digitaria; species Digitaria exilis. Next base: position 748,713 of record JACEFO010001732.1, read on the forward strand.
AAGGAATAATGAATATCTAGGAACTATAAATAATGTTCCCATAGCATTAAAGAGTGTCGTATATCTAGTTTCTATTTTTTTCCCTCAACATACAGAAGCACGTTTCTATGCACAAGTAGTTAAATGTTTCAAGCATCTCCACCGGATTACAAAATCCTAAATCACCAATATATCTTCTTTTCCCCTTACCACTAGTTCTTTTGGTGTTTTTGCAACCAGAGCTGCAGCAGATTACCAAAAAGTAGAGAGATGAATCCCCTTCATTTAGGTGAGAGGAAGGTTTGTTTTGGTGAGCACCAAATTATTTTTAGGTAACGAGAATCGGATTGGTAATAGAGTATTTTGGAACACCTCTCATTACAGAATGACTACTTTTTGGAATTGGGGAGAAGGATCCCTATAAAGCTTTGTTCGGTTAGCCATGGATTGATTGGATTCCACGTGGAATGAGTAGGATTGAGTCCATGAGTCAGTAGTAAAGGATGCAATCTCACTCTATCTATCCAGATGGAACCTAACCATTCCATGCCTAAATGAACGAGCCTTTACTAATTTTTTTTTGGTATTCACCAAAAAAACCTCCTCTCACCTAAATAAAGGGGATTCATCTTTACCCTATTCAAGGGTATGATGTGTTTGTGGTAATCTGGTGCAGCTCTGATTAAAAAACACAAAAAAAACTATTATTACCTTCATCTCAATTTATAAGTCGCTTGACTTTTTTTACCTCAACTTTGACCACTCGTCTTATTCAAAAAATTTGTGCAAATATAGTCAAATTTAAGCCATTCTTTAATAATATTCATTAAAGCAATCATAACAAAAAAATTGATATTTCATATAAATTTTTTGAATAAGACGATTGGTCAAAGTTGGAGCTAAAAAAGTCAAACAACTTATAAATTGGGATGGAGGGAGTAGTAAGGAAGAGAGAAGATATATTGGTGATCGATGATCGATAATTTGATGAAGATGCTCTAACCAGTTTGCCAAAATATATTTATCCATAAACCATTATTATTTATTAATTATATATGCCATATTTTTGGGCTTTTTTTTGTCATACTTGTTTTTTTTGGTCAAACTAGGGCTGTGTTCAGATTTAGGAAAAAGTACTTCTCCAACAAGTTTTTCTATTTATCTCACCCATAGAACACACTTTCCAGTGCACTATTCATCTAAAAAATGTACTTTTCACTTTCAATCTGAACACAGCCTAAACCAAGAGACCAAGATGTACCCACCCATCTTCTCTCCCTTGGGAAAAAAAAGCGCAGGCCATAAAGACCCGTCCCTCCCGCTACTGCCCCTCCCCCGTCTCCGACGACCGACTATTCTCTCTCCTCCATTTTTGGTACCCAAAATTCCAAAGCCCGAGAGCAGCAGCCTCGCCTTCCTCTCCCCCGCTTCCCCACCCCTCGCCTGGTGCTGCCTGCTGATCGGAGCCCGCAGTTCCGGCCCGGGGGTTCGGCTTCGACGTCGGCGAGGAGAGGGATGAAATCGCCATTGCGCCGGTTCCGGGGCCTCGGCCACCACCACAGGGAGAAGAAGGACCACGCCCCGCCGCCAGCCAAGCTCGACGAGCTCGTCTACGCCGCCCAGGTTCGGGTCTCTGCTCGATTTCCCCTTCCCCTCGGCCGTGCCGCGCTGTTGGGGGCGCGGTCGGTTGCGCGCCAAAAACGGATCGCGTGGCCTCGTCGAGGAGGCGCGATTCTGCCGGGTTCGCGGGTTTTCATGGCCCGTGTTGACTGCGCTGACTTGGTTTCCCGGATCGCAGTGATTGTCTGGGGTCGAATGATCTCTGCTCCTCTCTGATACGCAGTACTGTTGTACTGAGCGATGAAGGGATGCGTACTTTTTTTTCCTTATTTAATATAGTTTGCCCGTTTCCTTTCCCATTAGGTGGGATTTTTTTTACCGTTTATCTGAACTGAACTGTGGAAAATCTTGTCAGTAAATTGTTGGCTCGTAATTTGCATATGATCAGCGAAATGTATGGGTTCGATTGATTTTTGTGATATGCTGTGGCCATTAGAGTTCAGATTTCAGAATCGTTTGGGTTTTTGTGCCTTGTTTCTTGCTGGTCAAAGTCCACGGTTGGAAGCCTGGTGCTGTTTAGAACTGGTCTCGCAGTCAGCAATTCAAAGTCGTTGTGAGAGGAACATATCCTTTGTTTAACCTGCCGTTGGCTGCGGGGCGTTCTTATATTCAGCATTAATATCCAAACATGTTTTTCAAATCGAGGAGAGCACAGCAGTCCCAGGGATATTCCCTCTCATATACAGTGTTTGCAAATCCCTGCCATGCTGGTGCTATGTGCATCTTAAATTCTTAGTGAATAAATTATTGTCAAAGCACCACTTTCATCTTAGTGATACCAGCGTTAGGCTGATTTAAGGGAGGTGATTGAAGTTTTTCATGTATGATAAAAGTTTGAAAGTACTACTGATGGTGGATTGATTCATGGTTAGAGTTGTGCTCCAATCAGTTTGATTAGAGTTCATTGCATTGTTTGAAATTTTAGATGGAATCGCAAGCCAGCCACTTGCATGCTAATGATAATAAAAGGAGAAGAAATATAACAGGAGCATTTATTTTTTTATTCCAATTCTTGTTGCCACAGCCACCCTTTTCTAGTATAAAACCATAAGCCCTCGATGCGGACTGTGCTACAACTGCCCTTTAATTGAAGTAAAAATACTGAAACCCACCTTTTTCTAACTTAAACATGGATACTTTGCAGGAAATGGATGAGATGAGAAACTGTTATGATAGCTTGCTTTCAGCTGCTGCTGCAACAACAAATAGCGTTTATGGTATGGTGCTTTAATTTTTGAACAAAACAATACTGTTCCAATATCCAAAGGTAGGTAATTTGTTCACTTAATATTCTTATAATCACATGTAATCCATTTATGCAGAGTTTGCAGAAGCCATGGAAGAAATGGGAACTTGCTTGCTTGAGAAAGCAGCATTGAATTACGATGACGATGAAAGTGGTGAGTAATTTTCTGGATCTACAGGCATGTATTGTGGTCAGAGATTATTCTTGGGGGTGCTTTTAGCAAACTAAATTTCATCCATAGAGCCAACTGTTCTATTTCTCAAAATGTCCAGTTTATCATCCTGAAATATCATCTTTGTTGTCCACTTAATATCCTCAAGTTCTAAAATGTTTGACTTCGTCCCCTATGCGGGCTTTACCATCCTACGGTCCATGCTATTACTTGTTAGTGGCTAGGAGAATTGTTGAATCCTTCATTGAAAACTGTATTAATTTATGCTACTTTTCTTCTAGCTTTCAGTGGACATAGAAAACAGAATTCTATGTTTATTTGTAGAGCTACTTCTTTATCTCAATAATTGTTTGGTCTTCTTTGCTTTATTTATTTAGATTTCCCTGCAGGTAGAGTGCTGATGATGCTAGGGAAGGCACAGTTCGAACTGCAAAAGTTTGTCGATAGCTATGTAAATTCCTGACACCATTGTAAAATTGTATCAATACATTTTTGGAATACATCATGCTGTTCAACTTATTTTTATGCTTTTGACTCTGTTTTGGATGACATTCTAACAAGTGATTTTTTTTCCCTATTTTTTGTAGCGTACAAATATTATAAATACAATCACAAACCCATCAGAGTCACTTCTGAAGGAGCTACAAGTTGTAGAGGTTTGGTCTCCTTGATTATGTTCCTCTCAACTTCATTTAATTGTGAATTCTCACCTTAAAATATTGTGATTTTGATAATTTGTTGTCCATAGTGCATTTATCATCATTTCCAAATAAAAGACAGACATATTTACTTTCTTTCATGCTGATGCAGGAAATGAAAGATATATGTGATCAGAAAAGGTACATGTTTACCTCAATGCAATCTTATTGATTTTACAGTGTTTACTTTTCCCTCTAAATGGTTTCCCCCCCTCAGAATGGACTACGAAAGTATGCGGGCAGCCTATAAAGATAAAGGGCGATCAAGGCACTCCAAATCCGAATCATTCTCCAGAGAACAACTGCAAACTTCGTTTCTTGAGTACCAAGAGGAGGCAGCATTGTTTATATTTCGCTTGAAGTCGCTAAAGCAAGGTCAATTTCTAAGCATTTTGACCCAGGCTGCTCGTCATCATGCTGCTCAGGTAGCTTGTCTTCATTGAAGTATAGAACTACAAGTAACAATGATGCACATTCAATGGCAATATTAAAACAGACTTATCATTGTTTGAACTTTCAGATCAGCTTTTTCAGGAGAGGGCTGAAGCATCTAGAGGCTCTAGAGCCTTATGTCAAAGCAGTTGCTGAGAAGCAGCACATTGACTATCACTTCAGTGGACTGGATGACGACAGTGATATTGATGATTATAGCTCTTACCAGGATAACCACAGTGACGGCAGTGAGTTAAGTTTTGACTATGGGATAAATGACAGGGACAAAGATCTTCCTGCTTCCAGAAGTCCAATGGATGTAAGTTCTTTTTCTGACTGATCAATCCGATTGATATTATGTAGCTAAGTTACATTTAGAAATTATGTCTGTTATCTGTCCATAGAGTTACTGTGTTAAATCATAATTTTCAGCATCTCACTATACATTGTAGATAATGATTTATGTTTTCAATCCTTTGTGGTCAGCTAGCTTTTTTCAGTTCAAATAACAAATTGGTTCAGTTTTTTTCTTCATGATGTGAAGAGAGATTGCTAATAATTGCATCAAAAGTTGCTCCAGGGACATCAATTTAAATAATGATTCATATTATGTTCTTTGAGTCATACCTACTCATCATGTAATTGGTTATCAGTTTGAAGTTTTGTTATCAGCTTGAAGTTAGTACAATCAAATAGCTTACTGGTTCTGATCTGGTGCCCCAGACCACATATTTTGCGTGGCTAATTGACATTAGCAATAGAACTGTGGAGTGCGGAGGCCCTGTGGTTTTCACTTTCTGAATGACTCGATATAGTACTAAGAGTGAGTTGGAAACTGTAGGGTCTGATGGCTAATACCCTTGCCCAATCAGTGGTGGTCTCTGTGGCCTAGGTATTTAGTGATTAGGAGAACGCCCAGTGATTAGGAGAACGTGTACCAAATGCAATAGCTCTGAGATTTTCCTTCTGCATGAAGTGACTGTTGGTATATTTGTTCTGTGTCCAAATGGTGGGCTTCTGCACCAGTCATGGTAATGGTTATAACTCCCAGATGGAAAGTTCAGAGTGCAAATAGTCCTTGTACCAAATGCAATCGCTCTGGGATTTTCGTTCTGGATGAAAGTTACTGTTTTGGCATCTGTTAAGCGTCCAACATGGTGGCTCTGGATTGCATTGAAATTTTGATTTCGGGCATTACATGATTATGAAAAAGTGTCTGTTGACACTCCTGAGTGCTAAATAATATTTTGTTATGCTACAGTTCAGAACTTCAGATTATCTATCTATTTTGAAACATGTTGGTCAGCTGGTTTTTTCAGTTTAATGTTTTAATTAAATCACGTGAAAGTTACTGTCTTTTTTTTTTTTTGCTAGTGTTTGCGAAATCGCGCTTTGATCTCTAGCCTATCTGCTTGGGAAGAAAAGGCGTTATTGCTGTTGAAGAAAGTTCATGTTCTGTCTCCTCTATTCTCTCTGCAGTAAAACTTGATACTTTTATTTGTTTCTGTGTATAGTTGGATCAAGCTCAACCAACGAGTTCCCCAACCCCAAGACCTCTGAAGGAACATGAGCAGGTAATCTTCAGCTCATTAGTTATGTGCTATACATTTTTCTAATATAGTTACTGATAATTGAGTTCATTTTTGTTCATACTTCTTCGTAGTCGCTTAGGGTGAGAATATCAAAATAATGACTGAACATTTTTTTTTGCGGGTAATAATGACTGAACATTATGTTGTGCTTTACTCTAATATGCCTTCTAATGCCATTTTGGGTAATAAGAAATATACGTTTTTGGGCACTTAAACTTTGGTTGTAATAAAATTTAGTCTGTCCACACGCAGTGCCGGCTATATCATAGGTCTTTCTGGTATGTTCCTGTTCAAAATGTCAAATAATATCAGAGTTAGATCAGCATAATGAAGTCAAACAAAAAAGTTTCTTTGGCATAATATCATTTCTGATGGAGCACATTAGTATGAAAATCCTTGTTATGTAATTTTTAAATAACACGTGATAATTATATCTGGAAATTTGAATACCTGTACCTTCTAGGTTGAGTCATTGTTGGTATTTTATGCCTCAGTTCTTCTGTCATTTACGTCCACTGTGGCTCTGCATCTTCAGTAATCTAATTCTTTGAGATAACACACGTTTGTACAGGAAAATGCTGAAGAAATAAAGGCGGCTTTTGTGGTTCCTCGTGTGAAGCCTGAGATTGGTACCCAATCAGCACCCATTTTTGCTGAAAATGTGCCTGATCCATCTATGAGGTTTCGGAAAATGAATACGTCAAACAGAACTTTTCACTCCTACAAACTCCCGACACCAGCCGATGACAAGAACCCCACTTCAGTAGTCCCAGATCCACCTGCAAGTAAATCTCACATGGCGGTAAATCTTTGGCATTCGTCTCCACTGGTGAAGGATTTTAAGCCGAGTTCCATGCACAGTGGACCTGTTAGGATGCCATCAAATAATGAGGGGATATCAGCACCACTTGTTTATTCCTACTCCACTTCAGATTTTAAGAAAATGAAGAGGGAAGCCTTTTCTGGTCCAATTCCCAGCAAAACAGGATCGGGCAATCCCTTGTTTTCTGCAACTGATCGCATACAGTCAATGAACTATCCTTCTCGTGTATTGTCAACGAAATCACATGGTTTAGGTTGGAAGTCATCTTTGCCCCCAAAAGTTACTCCTAGGGTAACTTCACTCCCAACAACACCACCCAAAATAAGTGAGCTGCATGAACTGCCCAGGCCTCCAGTGAATGTAGGCAACACCCATCCTGGTTTAGTTGGATATTCTGGTCCTTTGGTTTCTAGGCGGCAGATACCCAATGTTCCAACCCGTGTCTCACCACCATCACATACAGCATCACCGCTTCCACGACCACCTGCTGCTATGACTCGGAGTTATTCTATACCTTCAAATAGTCAACGAACTCCTATTATTACAGTGAATAAGTTGTTGGAGTCCAGGCATAGCAGGGAGAGCAGTGAAGTATCCTCACCCCCACTAACACCTATATCACTGGCTGATGTTTCCCGCAGATCAACAGCAGAAACGACTTTAGACAACAAAAGGATAAAGGGTAAGTTGTCATTACTGTATAATTCGTTTTCATCACAATTTTGTCTATAAACATGTCATATCCACATTTTGATCATATAATCTTCCCATTTTGATAGTGACAGACATTTCTCCTGAAAAGAAGGTTTTTATGATTAATCTTTAAGTTAAATTGGTTATAGGCTTGCTATCTTAATTTACTATTTTCTTGGAGAAATGATGACCCTATAAGTTCTCTTGGATGATAATTGAGTTGCATTTATGGCCGTTCTTGTGAGTGTCACTATCTTCAAAATACTAAGTAATTCCAAGGTTATTATAATAAGGGTGAGGGTGCGAGCATGTTGGGCATTTACGTTGTAGTATTTCTGATTTGATATCTGACTTATTTTCTCTCGTCTGTTTGCAGAGTCCTCGTGAGAGTCTGCAAGGCTGAACCTATTATTGATCTTAGGGAATTTTGAATGTAATTAAGTGTAAATTATAGGATCCCTTCTATATAATATTTTCGTTTCTTGGATGATTTAATCGATCTTGAAGGAAAAAATGTAAATAAAGTCAGCATGATTTAGTCTCCTTTACTTCTCGTATGCTTGTCCGATCTATTTCTTGGATGCCGTGTATTCATCTACCATCAGTCCATCACTAACAAATGAACGTTTTTTCTGAGATTCTTGTCAGATTGTATAGTGTTTACCTCTACCACTTAACTTGTTGGATAGAGATTCGTCTAGAGGCGAGACTATTTAAGCAATTAAGCAGGGGTTTTGCAGAGTTTGCCCATGAAGTTGAAGTTATAACTTTGGGCAAAATCGAACATCGCTGTAGATGCAAACATGGCTGCTTATTTGAGTTGATTATCGGGTAAGATGTTCACCTGATAACTAGTGTTTGATCTTCGTTCCTGGTTGACTATTTGGGGATGCTTGCAATGCTGCTGTTGTTGGAAAGGAAGCACCATTGTCAATAGTGAAACTGTGAAAGAGAAGCCAATTCGGCTCAGCAAACCCGACTTGAGTTGGGCTTTCACCTTTCCGCAGATCAGACCTTGGCCTGAGCATGCATGATTAAGAGCGTTTTGGTCCCAAGCAGGGGAATTTGAACCCCAGAGGCTCGAGAGCCCATTTCGGTTTGACCCTTGAAAGAAGCATCTGTGAAGCAAGAATGGTTACCATAGTTCACCAATTGATGCCCTGCGTGGATTCTGTATTATTTCCTTGACTTCAAAGGTGTGATAGTTCATACTGAACTTTTGAGGTGCTTTGTTATGGTCAATAACCGAATGCAGTGGCCAGTCTTCACTCAGTCATAGAAGGAAGATCATAAATTTGCTACCAAACTCTGCAACATGCCAACATGGCTGGTTTACTGGTTCCATATTTGGAGGTAACCTACTCACCTCCTGTCAAGATGTCCACTTCAAGAGGTTACAGCCGAGCATCGTGCACCGTCCATCTAAGGATCGACGGCTCTACTTATCATGTAATGTCGTTTTGTCATACCGTAATCAGTACTTAGCTTTAATTAATTTCAGTTAATGTAATGACGTCGATGGGGAATATATCGGCAGAGGCCGACTCCTGTAAGGGTATGAGATTGATATTGTCAAACCCTACTGGGTCAGTAGCTGTAGAACTTGCCGCCACCATGGCCGTATCCTGTACCAGATGATGAACTATCGTAAGATTCAGCTACCATCCCCAGTAATTTCGTTCCCCAACTTGTGAGTTTGTTCTTCGTGCCTCTTTTGTTCTGCAATTTTCCATCTCTCGTCAGTCTTCTGATCCGGAGGCCTGACAATTGGTATCAAGAGCCAGGCTTCCTCGGCCAGTTCTTGCGCCAATCGGACTCGAATTCTTCCGAGTTCCAGAAATTCCACAGCCCCGTTCCTCGGTTCGTGTCCGATCGGCGCGTGGTAGGGCGGTTGCGACTCACTCGTGGAAAATCCCACCCTCCCACCCGATTCGAGGAACAAAACCCCAATCTCCCCAAATTAGCGGTCGATTTACAAGCAGTAAGGGTTGCAGGGCATCTGTTCCTGCGTAAAATTCCGGAACCTGCTTGTGGATTTAATTCCGTGGAGGCGACGGCGGGAGACACTCTTTGGTCAGGGTTTCAGGACAAGTTCCTGAGTAAAATTCCGTAGCCAAATCCGTGTCTCAGGTGTTGAGATTTGATTTGTGGAACAATTGGGGAGGGCTTGCCCAAACCGATTTCACAGATTACCAACATGGTGGACAATGGAGATTCTCCAGATTCTGCGATGTATGCCACAACAGTGGAGTTGGATGGTGTGAGAAGAACCTTGGATTCGTTCATGAAGAAGCAAGACGATGCTATACAGAAGCTGCAGACCAACATGGACTACATCGTAGAATTCATCAATAGCTCCTCTTTCAAACAATCACTGCAACAACCAGAGGATAAAGGGTCAACTGTGAAAGGTAAGCAAGTACCTCCACAACAAAATCCTCCTAAGCAAACTCAACAGCCTAATACTGCTGTAGGCCAGAAAAACAGTGAATTAGTAAAGTATTAGGGTCATCAATATTGGTCTACTAAAGCCAATATTCAGGAGGAGGGAGATTGGTATGAAAAGACCCCAACTGATGAAAATTTGGAATGGCAGCAACATCCATGGAACACTAATAAAGAAGAAGAGAAGAGATATTATGGCCAGCCAACTGGTTATCAGGGTAAAACACAAACTCAGCAACAGCATCAATAACACCACCCCAATTTCAGCACTGAGTACCAAAGACCACCACACAATTACAATGCCCAACTCTTATATCAGCATAGAGCTGTAGCCAGGGGACCAAAATTAACATTCCCTGAATTCAGTGGTGAGGATGTTGATGGCTGGATCAGAAAAGCTGAAAAATACTTTGACATGGTGGGAGTGCCTCCTGAAGAGTGGGTTAAAACTGCTGTCTTATATGTGGAAGGTAAAGCTGAGTATTGGTGGAGAGGAACATGCTATAATGCTAGTTTGGTACCTTGGCAACATTTCTGCCAAATGGTAGGTGAAAGATTTAATCAGGTTTCTGAATATGATGTCATTGCTCAATTCCATAGCTTGAAGCAGACTGGGACAGTGAGTGATTATGTGGATCAATTTGAGGAAATGCTCAGCCAAGTCAGGAGACACAACCCCTCTCTGTCTGATGCATACTACATCAGAAGTTTCATTGCTGGCCTCAAAGACTATATTCAACACCATCTCCAGTGCCACAAACCAGTAGCATTATCTCAAGCTTACTGGTTAGCAAAGAGATTGGAACAAGCTAACCCTCAACCAAAAAAATCCTTCCAACCGTTCCAACCAAAATTTTAGAAACCTTGGAACAAAGAGAAAGAGCAGCAAGAAAATACCAAACCATCCATAGCTGAGCTTAAAGCAGCAGGGAAATGTTTTAAATGCCTGCAACCTTGGGTTACAGGACATGCAAAGGTCTGTAAAGGGAAGCAATTTTATTCCTTGGTCTTAATTTCAGATGAAGAAGGAAATGACAAAGTCACTATCGTGGATGACACAGAGTCAAGCAATGATGACTCCCATGTATGTCAGATAGACTCCCAAATCCACACCTTGAGAATTTCAACTCATGCCTTGCAGGACACATCTTCACCAATTAGCACATTCACACTACAAGTCAAAATTGGCTCCACAGTGGCAATAGCATTAGTTGACTCTGGAAGTGATGTGTCTTTCATAAATGCCAAGTTTGCTGTTAAAACTAAGTGCAACGTTTCTCAAGTACAGAAGGCACACATTTCTGCTGCTGATGGTACACTGATGCTCAGCGAATCAGCTTGTTTGTCTTGCCCATATGAAATTTAGCAAAACAAGTTCAGTTCTGACTTCAGGCTGCTTGATGTGCAAGGGTATGACTTAGTTCTTGGAGCTGATTGGATATATCAACATAGTCCAATTGGACTAGATCTGAGGACTAGACAATTGTCCATCACAGTAGATGGAAAACACAAAATAACATTCTCTGATGATAAGGTCTCTTCTACAAATCAGCTGATTGGAACAAAGAAGTTGTGCAAGCTATTAAAAAGGAAATCAGTGGCTGAACTCATCATGCTTAGATCTCAAAAAGCAGATGACACTCTTGATCCACAACAAATTCCAAAGGAGCTACAAGCCCTGATTGAGGAATACAGTGATATTTTTCAAGAGCCTCAAAATCTACCCCCACATAGAAATGTTGATCATACAATTCCCCTGATTAATGATAAACATAAAGTCACTCAAAGAGCTTACAGGCTACCACATCATCGGAAAACGGCTATGGAACTATTAGTCAGCCAACTCTTGAAATCAAAGATGATCCAACCAAGTATGAGCCCCTATTCCTCCCCAGTCATCTTAGTTAAGAAGAAATATGGGACTTGGCGCCTTTGTGTTGACTACAGGAAACTGAATACTAATACTGTCAAGAACAAATACCCAATACCCATCATTGAGGACTTACTGGATGAACTATTTGGAGCTAAAATATTTACAAAAATTGATCTGCGGTCTGGATACCATCAGATCAGGATGAAGGCTGAGGATATTCACAAAACAGCATTAACCACTCATATGGGCCACTATGAGTATGTGGTGATGCCCTTTGGACTGACAAATGCTCCAGCGACCTTTCAAGCCCTAATGAATTCAGTCCTGGCAGAATTTCTAAGGAAATTTGTTTTAGTCTTCTTTGATGACATTCTAGTATATAGCACCTCGATGACTGACCACCTTGAGCATCTGAAGGCAGTATTTGAAGTGCTAAGGCAGAATGAATTGTATGCCAAATTAAGCAAATGTACCTTTGGTCAGCCACAAGTTGAGTATCTTGGTCACATTATCAGTTCCCAAGGAGTGGCAACTGACCCTAGCAAGATTTCTGCAATTCTGAACTAGCCTACGCCACAAACAATTACTGAACTCAGAGGATTCTTGGGGTTAGCAGGATACTGCAGAAGATTTATTAAGAATTATGGAGTCATTTGCAGACCCCTCTTTGACTGTTGGTCTCCAATTCAACAAGCAGCCTTCCAACAACTCAAATCCATCATGACAGAAGCCCCTGTGCTAGCTCTTCCCAACTTTACCAAACCATTTGACTTAGAGGTTGATGCTTGTGGGTATGGTATTGGAGCAGTACTAATGCAGGAGGGTAAACCAATAGCTTATTTAAGCAAAACATTGGGACCCAAAGCTGCTGCAGCCTCAACCTATGATAAGGAGGCCATGGCCATTCTGGAAGCTATAAAGAAATGGAAACATTATTTTGCTAGCACTTCCTTAATTATCAGTACAGATCAATAGAGTCTTAAACACATCCAAGAACAGAGATTAGTTGAGGGTATTTAGCACAAATTGCTAATCAAGCTTCTTGGTTATAATTACTCTGTGGAATATAAGAAGGGCAAAGAAAATAAACCAGCTGATGCTTTATCTAGAGTTATTGTCTCTACAGTGATGGCCTTATCTGTGGTTCAACCAGTGTGGATTGAAGAAGTTCAGAACACCTACAGTCAAGATGATCAATGCTTGCAGCTCATTGCAAAATTAAGTGTTGCACGACTTCAATGCCTGGTTATACTCTCAAGAATGGCATAATACGATATAAGGATAAAATTCTTGTTGGTAATTCAGGAACTATGAGGAACCAGCTGTTAACTGCATTTCATCAGTCAGCTTTGGGGGGGCATTCTGGTGAGAGGGCTACATACCAAAGATTGAAGCTAGTTTTTTTATTGGCCACGCATGAAGCAAGATGTTGTTGACTATGTCAAGCAATGTCCCACTTGCCAAAAGAACAAGTCTGAGAATGTTCCTTATCCAGGGTTATTACAACCTCTACCAATACCAGAAACAACTTGGACACACATATCCATGGATTTTGTGGAAGGATTACCAAAATCCCAGGGCAAGGATGTGATATTGGTGGTTGTGGACAGATTAACAAAATATGCACACTTCATCTCATTAAGTCATCCTTATACAGCTCAGGATGTAGTGGATCACTTCATGTCTAATGTCTTCAAACTCCATGGCATGCCAACGGTAATTGTTACTGACAGGGACCCCATATTTACTAGCACCCTGTGGCAGGCATGGTTTAAGTCCCTAAAAGTTCAGTTACACTTGAGCACTGCATACCATCCCCAAACGGATGGGCAAACTGAACGAGTCAATCAATGTTTGGAGAATTATTTGAGATGCATGTGTTTTCACAGTCCAACAAGGTGGCATCACTGGTTATCTCTAGCAGAATGGTGGTACAACACTTCCTTCCATACTTCACTCAACATGACCCCATTCCAAGCTCTGTGTGGATTTCCACCCCCTCAAGTGGCCGAAGTCATCTTACCTGACTGCCCAGATTTGTTAGCACAAGAGCAAATCAAGAATAGAATGGTTGCTACACAAGTTATCAAGGATAATTTGCTCAAAGCACAAGCTCGAATTAAGCAACAAGCTGATAAGAGTAGGAAAGAGAGGGAATTTCTAATTGGAGATATGGTATACCTGAAGACCCAACCCTACAGACACACCTCCTTGAGTGCTCATAAATCACTAAAACTCCACTCTAAGTATTATGGACCCTTCAGGGTATTGGCCAGGATTGGTAAAGCAGCATACAAGTTGTTGCTGCCTAATGGTTGCCAGCTTCATGATGTTTTTCACGTCAGTCAATTAAAGAAGCACATTGGTCCCAATGTTGTACCCAGCCCTGATTTGCCACTAGTTGATTCAAAAGGTACCATCAAGGTAGCACCTGAGAAGATACTTGATCGTTGTCTGATCCCTCGCAACAATGAACCAGTGGTGCAATGGCTTGTCAAGTGGCTTAATCTACCTGCTAGCGAAGCGACGTGGGAAGACTCTCAGTTCATCCGTAAAGTGTTTCCAGCTTTTCATCCTTGAGGACAAGGATGCTTAAGGGGAGCGCATTGTCAAGATGTCCACTTCAAGAGGTTACAGCCGAGCATCGTGCACCGTCCATCTAAGGATCGACGGCTCTACTTCTTATCATGTAATGTCGTTTTGTCATACCGTAATTAGTACTTAGCTTTAATTAATTTCAGTTAATGTAATGACTTCGATGGGGAATATATCGGCAGAGGCCGACTCCTGTAAGGGTATGAGATTGATATTATCAAACCCTACTGGGTCAGTAGCTGTAGAACTTGCCGCCACCATGGCCGTATCCTGTACCAGATGATGAACTATCGTAAGATTCAGCTACCATCCCCAGTAATTTCGTTCCCCAACTTGTGAGTTTGTTCTTCATGCCTCTTTTGTTCTGCAATTTTCCATCTCTCATCAGTCTTCTGATCCGGAGGCCTAACACCTCCATATTTGATAATGTAGTCTTTTTGTACTAATGCCAGGTCCCAGATTTTGACCCATTATTGTTGGCTTGTTGCTGCTTCTCCAATATAAGCTAGGTCTCACTTGGCATAGCTCGAGCTTCTAGCTCCACTGCAGATTTTTTTTTGAGGGAATCCAATGCAGATTTGAATTTTGTGTGCTGGAATCAAGAGCCTTGAGGCAATATTTTTAGTCAATAATGGAAAGTAAATAGCTCAACCAAACAACTCTGATGGACATTTTTGAGCTAGGAATACCTAAGAATCTTGAAACTGGTGCTGTGCCAAACAGGGCTTTAGCAGCTAGATATTTTGTGTGGTCATCAACAACTCAAAGGTATTCTTCCTTGTGTGAAAGAGTTGTGATCGGTGAGATTCATTCTTCTCCTTCCATGTTGAAGATGCGTTGCCTCAATTGGACTTTGTCTTTGACAATAATCTACACAAACATCACAATTCGGTCTAGATTGGGATGGCCAATCTGAACTCCTTTCTAATGGTGCGGTATTCGGACATGAATCATCAGTGAATGACAGTCAAACGAAGTGGCATCACACAATTCGCGAAATAACAGGTGAAGCCACGCCTTCTTACGCACTCACAAATGTACTCCCTTTTCCAAATTGTAGGTCATTCCAATTTTTTTTAGTGTCAAAACATCTTAAGTTTGACCAAATTTATACAACAAAATACTAACATTTATTATATCAAATAAGTACATTTAGTTTTCTTTATTAAATATATTTTCATAGTATATCTATTCGGTGCCATAAGCCTTTGTGATCCCCTCTATAATTTTGGCCAAATATAAAGTAGTTTGACTCTCCAAAAAAGTTAGAATGACTTATAGTTTGGAACAGGGAGTAGAAGCTTCAAAAAGTTAAAACAAGTCACATGCAAGGGGGAGGTGATACTGCAGAACTTAGCAAAAAATAACTCAGCCAGAGGGAGAGACATCCCTCAAAATTTTGTCTTAAAGCAGTTTCATGGTACCAAGATTCAAACCTAAGCTGGCAACATGTGTTTTATGGACCGCCCGGCTGCCCCAGAGTTCAACGCTCTAACATTTACACCGCTAGAATCTTCAGTCTTTGCAAAATTTCAGGTACACGGAAGGTACTAGAAGACTTTTTAAAGGGCTAAGTATAGGCACCGCCAAAAAGGTTCAAACCCAAATTCTTAGTAAGAATAAACAAATTTTATGGCGAGCGAGATAGCTTGGGCACTCAGTTGTGGTGCTAGCTGACCCAGAGCTCAGAAGCATGGGCTGTGTGGAAAAAAAACTCTTCATCGTGCGCCTCAACTGTTCACCTAGGGATCGGAGGCTGCCCTTTGGCTGAGGTTGGCCTTCGGCCTTCTCTTGATCCTTGAAGGTTGAGATTCCTTCTTAAGGTATAACCATGAGAATAGCCTATTCTCTAGGGTTGATTTTTTTGTATAATAATAAAAATACTAGTATGTCTTTTGATTTATATGTTGCTAAGGAAAATGAGTTTGATCTCAGAATTGTTCCTGATGTCCTACATCTGTTTGTTTTTCAAGAATTCAATTAAGACTGACATATTTTTTGTAGAAGTGATTCCTACCATTTCGTTGACTGAGTAGTTTTCACTTGTCCTTTTTCTCATATTTGGTTTATCTGCTGCTTCTATAGCTTGGTTGCACTAGGAAATTCAAGTATGTTTCCAAGCTTCTATTTTGTGCTAAGTCAACCATGATCATTTGAAAGCTGTAACAGAGTGCATCTTTAACATCAAGCATGGAACCCCCCTTGAAAGACATGCATCATGCTACTTTATGGTTTTGTTCTATTTGGTTGGTTATTGGGGTCTTTACCAATTCATGTAATTTCCCTTTTTGGTTGTTGCGGACTAGAATGTTAATTCTTGTCATCATGCCCAAATAGTAAAAGTGGGTACCTTTGAAATTCCATAGAACATATATATATGGTTCTTTATTGCTCTTGCAAAATATATGGACGTGCTCTCAAGAATACCTTTTTCCATACATCAGTAGTCTATGTATATTCCACTTTAGGATGTTTTTTTACTGCAACCAAGCATAGTGCACTATGCCAATGCAAAGTGCAATACCCGACAACACATCTTAATTGGTCATTTGGATCCAGAGTTTTCAAAAGTAGATTTATGAAGCTAGTTTTAGGACCTAACTAACAATCTAAAAGGTGAGTGCTATTGTACTCAAACCGAAACAACTATGGACTCTGCATGGAGCATCATTTTTTAATTATTAGATTATCGAAAAATAACCTATTATACATCCAGGAAGTAATAGATAATAATAAATTTTTTATATTTAGTTTTGTATTTTTTGGGGGAATAGGATAAGGAAAAAGATCAAACCAATTAGATGCATTGTCTGTCTGTGAACTAATTAAGCTAACATGATAATCTAACTAGCCTAACGTATGTGTACAGAGACTTCAAAACAAATGTATGTAACCTAGCTCCCATTACTTGACAGATGCTTTCTAATGACATACAATCACCAATTCTATATTCAGATTTGGACCGAAATGGTTGTGGAATTGATTTTTACTATTCGTAGTGATTATGGAATTGGTTTTACTAGTGAACATTGTACACATAAAGAGAAGTATAGATGAGCTGTAACTCAAAACTCTCAACTGTATTTCAGTTATTATTTTAGGATTTAGTCTCAGAAGTTGTTGTCCCATGGTAGATTTATAAAAATCAATCTTTTGATATTCTCCTTTCAAAGAAATAGGCTCCATATTTTCTATTAAGTAGTAAGCACAATGAAAAATAAAGTGTTGGGTGTTTGGTTCCCAGCCACATATAAATGTAGACAACTATTTTAGACAACTTTGACCAAGTGTATAAGTGTTTTGCTGGCACCTAAAAATAACATTAGGAACTAATTTTTTGGGCTTCACATGTCATAGAGTAAATAACTGTGGCAAAATTCCTTAGGCATGGCAAAGCGTGGCTTCCAAATTTCTGTCGCACTTGACTAAATTAAGTTAAGTGTGGCACTCAATATCATCAAAACTTTGGAGATTCCCCTTCCAAAGACTTCGGTTTATGTCTCCTTTCCTATTGCAGGAATAGGGCATCTTCCGTTATTGACACAAAGGAGCAGAAAGTTATAAAAAAAGTCAACTAACCCCCTACTCAGTTGATAAGGCCAAGATGCTCTTATAAAAGGAGGGAAAAAAGTTTCAGAGAACTGAGAAGTACGTGTTAACACCTGGATGGTCACAAATCTTCAGAGTACAGCGTGGCGATTCTGATGAGTACAGCGTGAAACATTTTTGGAACGAGAGTAGTTTTTTTTCCGCGGTAATGAAACGAGGGTGGATTGACGTATCTTTAAGCACAAATCCCTCGATCCTTGCAGGGCAGGTCTTTGGGTTGGCCAATGATCAATGATGGTACGGTGCTTCTGCGTGTTTCAGCCTTTGGCAGGCTTGAGGTAGCCCGTAGCCTATGTATTAATTGCTGAGTGAGTTCACAACCTTTTATTGCAATCTAACCTTTGTAATCCTCGCTCATTCTTAAGTGGACTAGCCTATCAACCCGTGCTCACACATGAGCTAGTTTAGAAATAGCTAATAATTCTAATTATCCATCTCACACTCTCTTTTATCTATTAAATATTCTAACACAGTAATCTAAATATGCATACTGATTATTAAATAATTGTAACAATTGTGATAGGTTTAGTTAGTAATATTTTTTTCACTTTGCATCACACCTCACATGTGTTTGATATATATTGAATTGAATACTTTGTTTGAGCTGTGTTAACAATATGAGACTTGGTATTCTTATCTTTTCTCTCATACATGAATATATGGTAACACACATATTATGGTTAGCATTTTTTAGATAAATGGTAACATAAGTAATATATTAATAATGATAGAAAGTAATTTAGAATTTTATATGCAGGTTAAGAAATTTAATTTAGATTAGATTTAGGGGTTACTTTAGCTTTTAATAATGAAATCATTGGATAAATTATATTCAAATTTTGGGGTTATTTTTATAATGGGCATATGTGGGTACTTTACATGAAGATTAGGGGTTACTGGCAGGTGGGCATGTTTAAGGGTTTATTTTAATCTATTTTCATAATGGCAATGGTTGTTATTATTAGAGTTGCCAAATTGATGGCTGGATTTTTTTATTTTTGTGAGAATTTGTAGGATTTCTATATTTTTTAGACTGTCCACCTAGGATCCTAGGTGGCTTCACATGGAGGCTTCAAATGAGCCTCCAATTAGTAATAGTAAGATTAGAAGTGCACGAAACCTTTCTGTTCCCATGTATTGCTAAAGGCAAGAAAAATGCAGAGATAAAAACCTTTGTTGCCAGGAAAAATACAAATTAACATAACTGACACTTATTACTATCACACGTTCGTTGCATTTTAGTATGATCATGCATTAGCCACCATGTGATGTTGCAATGATTTTTTAATTCAAAGTAATAACCTTCTTTTGAGAAATAATTCTTGTATACTTAGAAATTCACCACAATGTGATAGAAACACTTTATTATCAATAACATAATTGTCGGTGCCTGATTTGGTCACACCGGCACAAGCAAGTGATTGCGGTGCTAATCCACTCGTGCCCCGAGGCGGGTGAAGAGACGAGGGTTTTTATCCTGGTTCCGGCCACGGGGCCGTACGTCCAGCAGTGGTGCTGAGCACCAGTTTCGTGTTGCTCGTAGTAGGGGGTTACAAGCAAGGTGGGAGAAGGAGATGAGCTCCTAAGTCCCCAAGTTCGGCTGTCGCTTGCTAAGTGGTGTGTGTTCTAGCGCGTGTGGACTTGAGTGCGTCTGGCCGTGCCCTATGCATGGGCTTCCCTTCCCCTTTTTATAGACCAAGGGGGGAGGGTGCGAGTACATGTGTTCGTGGTGCTGACGTTGCTAAGTGCACTGTGCTGCCCATGCCGCACACTATGCGAGCGGGAATCGCGCCTTCCAACTCCGGCTGACGGCATGGCAACAGTTGACGTGACGTTCCTCTTGTGACGGTTCACGGCTTCGAGGATGGCAGCTTGCGTACGGCGCCCGGATCGAGGCTCCATAGTTTCCTTCGAGGTTCGCCTTCGAGGATGGTAGCGCATCCGAGGCGAGCAAAGTCAAAGGAGTGGTTGGCACAGTGCTGCTGCCTAGTTAGGTCTGGCCGTGCAGCATGGCGCTCAGAAGTCCACTGTTGCGAGTGGATTTGACCGGTGTCTTCTCCGGGGCGTGGGTGGTGGCATGGCGCAGTGATTCCCCTGCTTTTTGACTGCAGAGGAGCGTCATCATGACTTGGAGTGATGGGTCGCAAAGCCTTGGGCGTCGTTCCCAGTGTGGCAAGCTCGAGCTTGGACTGTAAGCTCATGCCTGCCGAACCTCGAACGTGACGGAAATCACCCGCTCGAGGGTGAACGTCCCCCTCGAGGTCGCTGAGCCTCGATCGTCACGGACATCCCTGCTCGAGGGTGGTCGTCCACCTCTAGCGGGATGGGTGCCGAGGAGTTGTTGTGATGGTCCTTTGCCGGGCTACGGAGCCAGGCCAACTTCGTTGGTGGGCCTTGTTACCGAGTAGTTCTGGGCCTAAGTTAGGGTACCCCTTTTACAGGTACCCGACAGTAGCCCCCGAGCCTCCACAGGGGTGGGGTGCAACCCTGCGGGGGCTGGTGCCTGTTGAGGCTTTCGAGGCCTCCGTCCCTCGACGGGTCTTCCTCGAGCCTTCGAGCTTCGAGGCTTTCCCTTCGAGGGTGGGCGCCTTGAATGCGCCCTTCCTCGTTTTGCGCGGGTCATGATGACCACCAAGGAAGATTTCGTGGTTTCGTGGGAGAAGTGGGCGCGCCTTTTCAGGCGAGGCGTGCGGGCGCGGTTCGACACGACCGCACGTTTACTGTGCCAGACTCCTCGAGTATTACGGCGCGATTAAGGCGGTTAGCGCGGTTGACGCGGCCAGCGCCGTTACGTCTCCTGGGGCGGGCCTGACTGTCAGCCTAGGGGGCTGGCGTGTCACGGCCGGCGTCCTGCCGCGCCTTGCTCCGCGGGGGAGTGTAAATAGCACGGTAGGGCTCCTGCCAAGGGTACGCCTCCCTTGCCTTCTAGCCTTTGCCTTCGAGCCTTTGCCTTCTAGCCTTTGCGTCGTCTTCCTCCTTCGCCTAAGCTTCCACCTGTCGCCATGGTCCAACTCGTCGACCCCGCGCCATGGAAGCCATCGACGGCCACCAAGACTTGCCTAGAGGGGCTCGTGGAGGTCAGAGTGTTGCCGCCAAATGTCGACGGCGAACCGCCGGTTTGGATCTCGCCGGGGGCCGCTGCGGAGCCCGCCCCGCCGGCGGGCTACGTCGTCAGCCTCGTTCGCCTCCATGAGCGGGGCTTCGGCGTTCTGGCGGGACGATTCTTGCGAGCGTTGTGCTTCCACTACAAGGTGGAGCTGCACAACTTCTCACCCAACGCCATCTCGCAGGCGGCGGTATTCGTCGCCGTATGCGAGGGCTACTTGGGCATCGAAGCCCACTGGGATCTGTGGCGCCACCTCTTCTTTGGCGAGTTCTATTTAGAGGGTGTCACCAAGGGGGTCCGTCGCCCTGCTCGCGCTGGTGGCTTCGTGCTCCAAGTCCGGAGGAGCCGCAGGGAGCTCTACATCCCTTGTTCCTTGGTTTCCAACAACCAAGATTGGGACAAGGGGTGGTTCTACCTCCGCAACGACGGGGGGCGTCTGCCGCCCTACACCGGCAGGTTGCTGACGGAGAAGCAGGACCACTGGGTCTACGGGGTGTCGCCGCCGGAGCAGAAGGACAAGCTCGCCCCCTGATCGAGGCACTCCAAAGCCTGTCGAGGCACGACCTTACTGCTGGTGGCGTCATCGCAAACTTCCACCGGTGGCGGGTGCTTCCCCTTATGCAGAGGAGGCTCCCGCTGTTTGGGATGACGCCAGGCGCCGACGTCACCGGCACAGCGATGGCGGCGGAGCCATTGCCCGTCGCCATCGCCGTCCAGCGGGCGCGGCGTGCCGTCGACCGGTTGGATGACCCGTGGGTAGTGCCCATGCGGCCCGAGGATGGCCACTTCAGTTTCGTAAGTGCCTTACGATTCTCGTATTTATTTCTCGTTTCGGTTTCATGTCTTTGACCTCGCGACTGGTGTTTCGCAGGGTCTGTCCCGCAGCCACACTTCCAAGCCCCCTGTCCCCGAGGACAGGGCCGTCAACCGCACCCTTGCTGAGAAGGCGAAGCAGGAGAAGGATCGGAAGGAGGCGCGGCGGAAGCGAAAGGAGCGGAAGAAGAGGAAGCACTTGGAGGAGAACCGCGAACGGGAGAGGCAGGGGTTCTCACCGCTCTCGACGCCAGAGACTTCCCCTGATCCCGCTGGTGAGGGATCCGAGGAAGACGGTGGGGCGAGGAGCCCATCTCCTCTCGAGCTTCCCATCTCTTCTCGGGCCTCCCCCGGTGGGGACGCCCTTGCTGCAGCGTCTGAGGACGGCAGCGGAGAGCCCATCAACCTCGAAGCTCCACCGTCGACCACGGTGCCTGCTCTCGGGAGCCCGTCGGGGGTAGCGGCGGCTACCCTCGAGGTACCCCAAGATCGGGGCAAGGCACCCGAGCGGCTGGGCGCTGTCGAGGCGGCCCCAGCCTGTGGGCCAGGAATAGAGGCCCCCCAAATAGAGTCCGTCGTCTCTACGGGGGGCGAGGAGGCTTCGAGGGTGACTCCTCAAGGGGAGGCCGACGCCTCCACGGGAGGCGAGGTCTCGAGGGTGGCTCCCGTCTCAGCCTCGAGGCTGAAGCGGAAGCTACCCATCGTTCGGTAAGTTTTCTTCGTTGCTCACTTGTCATTGGTACTTTATTTTTGTTTCTGACTTAGTTTTTTTTGTGGCGCAGTCGGTCTGGTGGACGGACCGTGCCTTCCCTTGCGCCGACCAAGGCCCTCAAGGTCGGGCCAAGCTCGTCGCCTCACCCGTCCTCGCAACTCCCGGGCCCGGCGAATGAGGCCGTGCAGGACTTCGTCACCTTTTTCGACGCTTAGGCGAGGCTGCAGGTCGAGCGGCAGCCGTGCGGGGAGGCGCCTCGGGTCCTTGAGGAGCCAAGGCCGCCTCAACTTCTCGAGGGCGTCGTCGAGCCCCGCGCCGAGGTTGCTCGAACCGAGGACGCCACCCCCGCGCCTGAGGGGGTTTCTCGTGTTGAGGAGCCATCTGCGGCGCCCGTGGAGACGGACGTCGTGATGGTCCCCCTGCATGAGGGGGGAGAGGGACGGCCCCTTGGCGGCAGGTTTCCCCATCTGTCGGAGCTGGCCGAGGCTCTGGAGGTGCGAGCCTCCGTGCCGCAGGGGCATGAGAGTGGCGGGGCCGCGTCGTCGACCCTCGACGTGCTTCCAACGGGACCAGCGTCGGCCGTGCCGAGCGAAGTACCTGCTCGCGTCAATGAGCATGGGTCCCCCGTGATGTGGCAATCCCGCAGCGAGCTTCCCGAGCAGTTCGTTCGTGAAGCCGCAGCGGAGGAGCGTCTATGGGACGTTCAGTTGGAGCACGGTCAGGGTGTCGTCCGGGGGCTGCGAGACGCTCTTCGTTTTCACGAAGAGGCTGGCACGGTCCACTAGATGTGTTTCGTTGCAGCCGGTGTTCTGTCGTAATAGCTTTTCAAGAGATGCTTAGCTCGTTTTTCGCAGGAACTCCGCAAGGAGGCGTTCGCGAAGAACGACCAAATTGCGGCGCTGTTGTTGGAGCTCCGCCGATTGTCGGGGGTGGTGGAGGCTCGAGACCGCCAACTGGCCGATCTCCAAGACGCTCGAGACCGGGTCGCCGCCGAGTGTCGGGAGAAGGGTGAAGTCATCACCCACCTAGATGACACGGTCGGCGCCCTGCGCGAGCAGCTCGCAAACAGCAGCACTTGGCTGGACAACGAGCGAGTCGCGCGCCGTGCGGCGGAGTCGGCGCTTGGGGAGGAACGGCGTCTCGCGGTGGAGGCTCAAGACCAGCTCGAGCTAGAGCAAGCGGCTCGGGCCACGGCGGAGAAAGCCCACGAGGCCGCCCAGGGTCAAGTCGAGGGTAAGCCGATCTTGCTCGAGTCTCGATCCTTTTGCTTTGTTGCTTTTTCGTTTCTGACAGCCTTGTTGGTGCAGCGCTGAAGCAAGCGCTCCAGGCCGAGACGGAGTCGAAAGGGGCTCTGCTGGTGGCACACTCGGCGACCCAGCGTGAGCTCGATGAGCTGGTACAGGCTGCTTCAGTGGCCTGCAACGAAATTGCTGGTGCCGACGTGCAGTCCGGCAGCTCCCTCGCCAGTCGCCTTCGAGCGCTTGGGGGGCATTTCACCTCACGTGTGAAGGAAGCCCTCCTGCTCGGGATTCGGAAGGCGCTTGGAGTGGTCACGACCCACTACCAAGTGGACCTCTCGAAGCTCACCGCCGGGTACGTCGTCGTCGACAACCTTAACGACGAGGAGGCAGTGGCGGCGATCGAGGAAGCCGATGCTGCTGCTGACGAGACGGCGCGAGTGCTTGCTGGCCACTTCGAGGGCGTCCTCTTTCCTGGCGAGGATGGTGATGGCTGGGACGACCTTGGCGGCGGGGGCAATCCCTGAAACTCTCGGGCCATCGAGCCCGAGTGTAAAAAGTAGTTTAGGAATTCGGACTTTTTTGATGTAAGATTAATTCGCTTACATCCTACTAAACATCGTTTATTTCGCTTTAAACGGGATGTTATTTTCATGCGGTATCTTCGCGACGCGCATTGTGTCCGATGCATGTGCCTCGAGAGGAAAACGTCACTAGGATCGATCGTACGTGAATGACTTAGGCGGAGGGAAGTGAGGTGTTGCCGTAGCCTCGAGGCGTAGGCGAACACTCGGCTCAGGCGACCCTGCCCTTGTCTGTTTCACGCCTAGTGTGTTCCCTTCGAGGGTTTGCAAAGGGGTTTTTTAAAAAAAGTGATGATTTTTTCGGGGGTCCTTCCCCATTTAGCCCCCGAGGGTGGGATGGGTCTACCAAGGGTAGAGCCAATCCTCCCTCGAAACGTGCATGGAACAAAAGTTTGTTTTATTCATTTCCAAACTGTGGGGGTTAAAAGTCGACACTTGAATCAAAAGATTTGTACAAATCTAGAGTATGTACAAAAGTTTCGAGGGCCACGGGCCACTCTAGGGATAGAAACGACATAGCTGTTGGATGTTCCAGGCGTTCGTGAGGATCTGCCCGTCCTTGTCAGCTAGCTTGTATGTCCCGGGCTTGAGGACTTCGGCGACGATGTATGGCCCCTCCCATGGGGGTGTAAGCTTGTGCCGTCCTCGGTTGTCCTGTCGAAGCCTTAACACGAGGTCTCCTTTGCAGAGATCTCGGTGCCGGACCCTTCGAGCCTGTTGTCGACGTAGGCTTTGCTGGTACCTTGCTGAGTGGAGTAGGGCCACGTCTCGAGCTTCGTGGACCCGGTCGAGCGAGTCCTCTCGAGCCTGGCAGTTTCGCTGTTCCTGGTACGCTCGGAGCCTAGGGGACCCATATTCCAGATCCGTGGGGAGGATGGCCTCTGCCCCATAGACGAGGAAGTACGGGGAGAACCCTGTCGCTCGTTCTCAGACTCCAGATCACCGATGATAGTTCTTGCACCCACCTGTGCCCAAACTTCTTCAGCTTGTTGTGAATTCTAGGCTAGGTGGAGTGGCAGATTGCGGATGATCATGTCGTCATCTGTAGCGCCGCCGAGCTGGCACGCTAGGCGGTAGTCGTTCAACCATACCCTGGGGTCTATTTCCCCAGAGTATTTGGTGATGGTAGTAGGCTGTCGGAAGCGGGGGGGAATCGGAGCGGTGCGGATGTTGCGACTAAACACCCGCGTTCCCGCTGGCTCCGGGGCCGCATCCCGGTTCCACCCAACGTCGGTGTGCCCGCGTTGGTGGGTCCAGGCTCCCTCTCGCTGCCTCATTTGGTTCAGCGTGTTGCGGGCGTCGCCATCGTTGATCGCACCTCGGGTGTCCTGGAGGCGTGATCTCGCGGGCACCCTCGCGGGAAGTGTTCCTGCTTCGGGTGCACATGGTTCGTCGACGTGGCGTCGCGCCATGTCCCGGTGGGAGTCGCCCCGGGACTGTGCTCGTGCCCTGCCGTTAGGCCGGGGTGAGCGCACCGATGACTCCCCTCCTCGTTCGTCCTTCGAGGCTGATGAGCGTCGAAGGCGGGAGGCTGAGCTCTCGGCCTGCTGTCGGGCGGCGTTCTCAACCAACTTTTTGGGCCTCGAGATGCAGCTTCCGCCCCTCGGGGGTAGCTGCTTCCGGCATGGCTCGGAGCAGCGCGGCCGCCGCGATGAGCTTTTGGCTCGTTCTAGGAGCGAGGTCGTCATCTTTGCCTTCGGCGAGGATGCGGGCCTGAGCTACTCGCCCTGCGCGCCGTGCGTCTGTGCTGTGTTCGTGGCCTTGTTTGGGCGGCTCGTGGTCGGAGCGTGCCGGTGGTGAGACGTCACCACTTCCCAAGTCGTGGGGGCGAACAACTCGTGGCCGGCGGCGTGGATGCCGCTCGTCCTCGGAAGGCAAGTGGTCCGACGGATCCGGTGGCTGTGCGCCCACTGGATCCGCGCCATTGTTGCCTCCCTGGTCGTCATTCTCGCCGTCGTGGTCCGACGTTGATCCTTCGCTGACCCGCCCGTCGCTGATGACGAAACACTCCCTGGTCGGATCATACTCATCATCGGAATAGCCGAAGCAATAATCCGTCGCTGTTTGGAAGGCCAGAAAGGCCTCTGGGTCGCGGAGACCCGAATAGTCCCAACCAGGGCGCTCATGCTCAGAGGCATATCCATCTTCCGATTCCGTACGGGAAACATCAGGCGTCAGAGCAGTGAAGTTGCGCTCCGAGACCGGACGACAGCCTGACTGGCCATCATACGCACTCATGGCGGTGCGGACGAACGAGGCGTACATGGCCGTGGGGCCGCGTAGCCCGTTGGGATAGGGACGTGCCGTCGCAGCACGCGGTGCAGAAATGGGTCCCGGGAGGAAAGGAGCAGCCCTTCCTCATGACCCTGATCGTAGGATCTCCCCTTCCCTCGTGGGAGGAGGGACGCTGGCGTCGGCGTCGTGCCTCGTAGCTCGCGCTCGTCGTGTGCGAGGTCTGGGACGACTCTGTCGTCGCGGTGCTGCCAGTGGCAGATGAGGAGGCTCCAGTTGGTTGCTTGGTTCCTCCTGGAGGATGCGCATGTGGTAGCCATCACCACATGCCTGGAACCGTAAGCTCCCAAACCAGATCTCCTGCCCCACTGGGAGCAGATTGCTCTCGCCCAGCGGGGGCCGCCCTTGGTCAAAGTTCGCCATCGGGAACGAGAGTTGCGCAGCATTGTCCCCTACCTGGCGCGCCAACTGTCGGTGCCTGATTTGGTCGCACCGGCACAAACAAGTGATTGCGGTGCTAATCCACTCGTTGCCCCGATGGCGGGTGAAGAGACGGGGGTTTTTATCCTGGTTCCGGCCACGTGGCCATACGTCCAGCAGTGGTGCTGAGCACCAGTTTCGTGTTGCTCGTAGTAGGGGGTTACAAGCAAGGTGGGAGAAGGAGATGAGCTCCTAAGTCCCCAAGTTCGGCTGTCGCTAGCTAAGTGGTGTGTGTTCTAGCGCGTGAGGACTTGAGTGCGTCTGGCCGTGCCCTATGCATGGGCTTCCCTTCCCCTTTTTATAGACCAAGGGGGGAGGGTACGAGTACATGTGTTCGTGGTGCTGACGTTGCTAAGTGCACTGTGCTGCCCATACCGCACACTATGCGAGCGGGAATCGCACCTTCCAACTCTGGCTGACGGCATGGCAATAGTTGACGTGACGTTCCTCTTGTGACGGTTCACGGCTTCGAGGATGGCAGCTTGCATACGACGCCCGGATCGAGGCTCCGTAGTTTCCTTCGAGGTTCGCCTTCGAGGATGGTAGCGCATCCGAGGCGAGCAAAGTCAAAGGAGTGGTTGGCACAGTGCTGCTGCCTAGTTAGGTCTGGCCGTGCAGCATGGCGCTCAGAAGTCCACTGTTGCGAGTGGATTTGACCGGTGTCTTCTCTGGGGCGTGGGTGGTGGCGTGGGGCAGTGATTCCCCTGCTTTTTGACTGCAGAGGAGCGTCATCATGACTTGGAGTGATGGGTCGCAGAGCCTTGGGCGTCGTTCCCAGTGTGGCAAGCTCGAGCTTGGACCATAAGCTCGTGCCTGCCGAACCTCGAACGTGACGGAAATCACCCGCTCGAGGGTGAACGTCCCCTCGAGGTCGCTGAGCCTCGATCGTCACGGACATCCCTGCTCGAGGGTGGTCGTCCACCTCGAGCGGGATGGGTGCCGAGGAGTTGTTGTGATGGTCCTTTGCCGGGCTACGGAGCCAGGCCAACTTCGTTGGTGGGCCTTGTTACCGAGTAGTTCTGGGCCTAAGTTAGGGTACCCCTTTTACAGGTACCCGACAATAATGCAGGTCAAACTCAAATTGGAGGGAACAAATAACTTTAAATAGTGGTGCATGACACTGACTCCTCACAAAAGAATCAATGACTCAGGGAGATGAATTCCTTTCCAATGATACTATCTAGGAGTAAAGAGAATATGGAGAGATTTGCCTCGGATTGTGAGAATCACTCCATGTATGGAGCTAAGGAGGGTGGCTGTACCAGCAGAACCTTTTGTTTTCTCATAATAAGGCAAATGCAGGATGCCTATTGGTGTAGTTCTACAACTAATTGCCCTTTCACCCCTCTTTTCAATCTGTTCAAGGCCTGAGAAGCCGCAACTTCTGCAGCCGCCGTAGATGAATATAATATATTCCAGTACCAGCGAATAATTTTGTATCAGCTATTGGTGATTAGTATCTGGAAAGCTGTGGATGGGGTGAACCGATATGCATTGAGTCGACATCGATGGAGCGGTCCATTTCATCCTGTACAATCCCTTTACTGCTATAAATACCGAGCCATTGAAGCAGCTAGTGCATTGCAAATCAGTGGTAGGGAGGAAGGAAGAAGAGGGGCCTTGCATGAGGGCCAGAGCCTGCCTCTGGTAGCCAAGGATGACTTGCCTACATGGCCTTGTGAGTTCCGGTTGCATAGCCGGTTCAGCTGGGTCTGTGGGCGGTCACCTTGGCTAGTCTGAGTGGCTTTTGCCTGTCATGGAAGGCTTCTTCTTCTCAGTTACACATACTGATCTCATGATATTGTCTGGCGCTTCATTTGCTTTGTTACTTTGTTAGGTATGGCAGTCCAAGGGTGCTTCTGAGTTTCTTTTATTCATATATAATGCAATGTGCAATGCTAATACTACTATATTCAAATTTGCTGCTATGTATGTCTGCTTGCAGATTGTTTGGAAATACATGTGTTGGACACTTGGCACCACAAAGTAGGATTCAACTCATTGTTGACAATTTTTTTTGTTATATCGCTTAATGAGTACTCCCTACTCCGATCCCTCTATTTTTTAATATATGATGTTCAGGAGAGCTTAATTAATTACTTCATGAGAGAGTGAATACTTTTATGCATACTCTAAAATGTGCATTTCGCATTTTAGCATTTCCAACAAAGATGGACATACGTGTGGAGTTAATTACTAGTGAAAAGCTATAAAATTTCCAAGTCATGTAAATGAGGATTGATCAGCACTGGAGTAGACAGCAACATTAGGGTTTGGAACTCGATATAGCTAGACGCCTGCGATGAATCCTTTGTATATAACAACTATATATATATATATAATGATGACAGGGCAACAAGGATGATGCGTGCAAATCTTGAACTGACAAACTGTTCTTGTGGTCTGTGGATGTGTTTGCCTTCCAAATTGAAGGCATCTCCTCCGATAATAAACTTCGGATTTGCTATATGAGCAAATATAATCCAAATAAGTACAAAATGGAGTTCTTGACTTCGACTGGCCAGTTCCATGTTTTGCAGCATATACTCCATATCACAAAGTTATATATGTATCCACACCTTTTATATTACCCCCAGTTTCATTTCCTCTCAAATTAGTTGCGGCAGGAACTCAGCCAGACAACCTGGATAAGGAAGCAGGACGAATCTGATCCGCATACACGTACACAGCACACTAGCTATGAGCATGAGATGCATACTACTCTGACGGTGGAAGAACAAAGCACACAAATCACCTGGAAGTAGAGCTAAATTAACTCAGCAACACGTATAATAGCACACACATCTCTAAGGTTAGGATAAAGGCAAGTACGCTGCTTGCACACCTTTTTTTTTTTGCTCAAACATGTAATTTTCTTTCAAATCCATTGCTATTGCTTCTTCATATTGATATTTATGATTTTATGTATTTATTTGGGTTTGTCTCATGTTGGTTGATGAGTGCCAAGTAATAAAGTGCGGCTCCCCCAGCAGTGAAGATAAAACGTTTGTAATCAGAAGGATTCTAAAAGCTCAATTGGTGGTTTTCATATTCCTTTGGGCCCTTTGATCGACCAACGTATTTGTGTATGCATGCATCTCTAAAAAATCAGCTCAACTACTTCAGGTGTTCACCAATTCTAACTCACAACATATCCTTTGATTGCATATATTGATCAATCTAGCTAGTTTTTTTCAACGACCTAGCCAGGAGAACAAACTAGCTCCATATATATATATATATCGCACTCATCAAGCTTCTAGACTCCCTCTTCCAAAAAAAAAAAGCTTCTAGACTCCCACATTGAAATTGAGGTAACCACTGTGTGATCGTGAAGAAGTAGCCATGCTAATAAAGCCTTCGTTTGGGGAGCTGCCTTTGGGGCGCTGGCACAAATAAAGCTTCTCAAAATTAATTCACGGACGACGAGGCCATGGGATGCTCTCGATCGATCAACGATCATCGTGGTCGGTCGATATATAGCTTAGTTTGCCCGTCGACATTGCGGATTTCTTGTGTGTTCTGTCGTTTAATTTGCGCGTACGTACACAAGACGTGCTTGGGAACTTTAGCCCAGGAGCTAAAAAATGTAACTGTAGCAAATGTTACAGTAGCGAGGCTAAATGGTTTAGCCCTCCCTTGTTTGGATGATGGGACTAAAGTTGCATTTTATGTACATATCACATGGCCACCATGGCCAATTAGCCCAATTAGCTAAAGATTTTAATGGGGCTAATTTATTTTGGCCCTACTTTAGCCCTACATATTCTCACTTGGGCTACTTTGGAGCCAAAATGAGGAAGGGCTAAAAATTAGCTTCCCTGATCCAAAACACGCCCACAATATCCGAAGGACAATCCAGAGTTCCTAGGACGTGCGTCTAGACTCTCGAGCGCCAGCGCTGCACCACGATCGATTCTCTGCCGGGGAAAGAAGCGGCGGAGGACCAGCAAATAAAGAGCGTGTCGATCGTGTGCTGCCGACTTAATTTGTTTCCGTGCGCATCTTTCGAGCGAGACTACTACACCAGGACGTGAACACACGTACCACCAAACCATGCTAGGAATGCTTCTCGTCAGTTAAAAATTAAGCTAAAACTCTTTGAAATTTGGAATAGAGGGAGTGCACTCTATCTGATCTTTTATAACAACTAGAGAGAGAGAAACAAATTTGTAAACTATTAGTATAAGGGCCTCTCAATTTCTAAACTGGAGCTTGTCCATTCCGAATCCTCAATTATGTTGATGTCCTTTTAATCATATCCATAGATACCAATAGAGCACAGGATATAAAAATCAATATAAATCAAACTATCACCGTGACCTAACGTTAAATATTATTTCACCAAAATCTCTGTTCATCTAGATGGTTGTCGTCATGTCTTTTGGCCATGGTGCCCGTTCTGTGTGGGAACACTGCTGTAATAGCTAGGTTAATTTCCTGCTTTGCACTGTGTTCACTTCCTCTACCCTGCTGGTGGGTGGGAGAACTTGAGCTGTAAATCACATGGTCTGCTTCTATTAAGTCAGACTCGGGTTATGCCCTGGAATTCTAAAAAAATATCATTTCACCAAAATTGAGTTCAGACATAGATTTTTTTTTCACATACACGTAGTACCATTTATTAGATAAAGTAACTGAGTGCATACTTTCTTTCTTATCTTTAGACTAGAAGGAAGTATAAAAGCATTATGATGACATATTCTATATTATCTTTGCAAAACAGTAAATGCACCATTGCATATCTTCCTTATTATCTTGATGATTGCTGGGTCATCGTGAAATTCCCCGGCAAACAAGCATCCTCTATTCAAACAATGCCATCTATCTAAAAAAAAAAAAGGCAAGATATTGACGAGTCCGTGTCTCAATCGGTTAGGTTATTCATAGTGAAACAGATCCATTTAGGCTAAGCTCCTTATCCAACATGTGTATTTTATTTGAATTTATTTATAACTAACAATGGTAGGTAAAGTATCTATGATGGTTTCATCAATCTCAAGATTTACTACTACTCGTGAGTTTGAGAATTAAGATTTAAAATAAAAATATCATATACAATTGTTGTAGAGTAGTAGGCTATTTTACCCACGGTAAAAGGTTTTGTCGTGTGCCGCCCACGGTAAAGGTTTTGTCGTGTACCGTCCACGACAAAGGGCACATGGCACAATTTGGCCGGCAAATAAGACCTTTGCCATGTGCCACATGCCCACATCTAACCCTCGACAAATTGATTTGCAAAACATCCAAAAAATAGTAAAAAAATTAGAGGGAGCCCCCCTCCCCCTAGATGACCGCCCATCGCCCCTATCATTTTTCGCGGAAAATTGGCATGCTACATGGCTGGCTAGACTCAAACCCGCAATAGTGATGGCGGGCTATGACGAATCCGATGATTCCTGATCGCCAATGTGACGTTAAAGTTAGTGTATTGTCTTATTATCTTGTAGCTATATTTTCAGTTACTTGCTTATATAATAATGCTACAGGTAAGCGAGCACGATTTGACTAGGTTATTTGAGTGTAAAAAATAAAAACATGAAGAAATCGCTATAAGAAAACATTGACAGTTAGGTTTTCGTTGCAGATGATTAGATGATGTTATACATCTCCAAGTATCAATGAATCTGTCTATATTATTCAACGATGAGGATTAATATGTAAATAAAATGGTCAAAATAGCAAAGCATCAGATAAGAAGCAAGCGACATCTGTGTGAAGCAAGTGACATATGTGTGCCAAAGGTCGGGTTGCTGAAAAGTGAAAACGCAGTTAGTCGGCCAATTGTTCGACGCCATCTCAACGGTTGGTTCCGGATCAGACGGTTCAGACTCCACAAATCAGCTGGGCTATGCAGCGGGTAGGTTAGCTCACAGAGCTGCCCGCGAGCGAGCAATCCTATCCCCAACCTGTGAAGCGTGAACGGCGAACCCAATCGAATGGCGCCGACGGCGAGCCTCCTCCTCCCGGCTGCCCCCTTCTTCTCCATCTCCGATGTCCGCCGCCTCCAGTTCCTCCCGCGTGGCCGCCGCCGGACGCTTCCCTGCTGGAGCATCGCTGATTTGGGTTCCGTGCGGGCGCCGACGGTCTCGTCGTTCGTCGGTAAGACGAGGATTTGGGAA
Organism: Digitaria exilis; assembly: GCA_015342445.1. Classification (NCBI taxonomy): domain Eukaryota; kingdom Viridiplantae; phylum Streptophyta; class Magnoliopsida; order Poales; family Poaceae; genus Digitaria; species Digitaria exilis. The sequence continues at coordinate 781,777 of JACEFO010001732.1, forward strand.
ACCTACCTTTGAACGGATTGCTCTCTAAGTATCCTGTTCTTGAGACTTTCTTTCGTCCGATCAAATTTCAAATCTTTCTCCCTCTCGTGCTTTTGAGAGGAGGCCGCTGATTTTTACCTTTCTAAATGTAGGGAGCAGAAGATCGAGCCGCAGAAGCGTTATCTGCGCCTCCCTGTTTGGAGTTGGAGCTCCCGAAGCACTGGTAATTGGAGTGGTTGCCTTGTTGGTGTTCGGCCCCAAGGGTCTAGCTGAGGTAAATTACCTGCGTCCACAAACCTGCCATTCTGTTCTTGGGTCTATTTCTATTTGATCTTTTACTGTGCTTGAGAGATGCTAGCAATTGGGAAACATTGACCAGTTACCGACAAGATTGACTTAGGTATAGAACTTTTCTCAATCCAAAAAAGCTGACTTAGGTATAGATCTGTGCTTAAATGTTTACGCAGGCATCTGCCATTGGAGTTGATTGCAACAAAACCCCTGACGCACTGTTCTTTTGTGGGGCACAGGAAACCACTTATTTTGACTTTATAATATTTTTTTTACTTGATCTTGGGTAACCGTTTAAGACATTGAGGTGTTAAGTTCCTCCCTAACAGGAATCTTTAATCATGGAACACTTTGCAGCTGTGGAAATGTTATCATGAGTTCCCAGCAGTGTGTTCGATAAAAGGCCTTCCAAGCACCCTCCCATGTCTACGTTTTAGACATTTGCTTTGTAATTCTTCATGAATTTGGTGCCTGTAATTTCTTTAACCGTTTGGTGTACTCCGCTAACTGGAACAGTTTTGCTAATATGTTTGCAGGTAGCCAGGAACTTGGGAAAGACTTTGCGTGCTTTCCAACCAACCATTAGAGAGTTACAGGTTGGTTCTTGATTTTTTATTGCAATATGTTTGACGATCTTGTTATGTAACGTAATATGATTTTCTGCACTTAGGATGTATCAAGGGAGTTCAGGAGCACTCTAGAACGAGAAATCGGAATTGATGAGGTTCCCCCATCCACGAATTATAAGCCCCCAACCACGAGTAACAACCAACAACCTGCTGCCGACCCAAGTTAGTTTATTCACTACATCTTGTAGTATTTTTCTCAAATAAAATCATGCACACTTCAGTTTAAAGAACTTTTCTTGAAAACCACATTAGAGAATCGTGCATACCAGTTAAAAACTACAAATACTGAAGTGTTACCCTTGATGCACATGCAGTGTTCCCATGCCTAGTAATTGCTGTTTGTTTCATTTATGGTTCTTCCTTTCTTATTCCATTTTGTAGAGTACTAACCAACTACCAGAAATATTTATGCGCTAACAATAATCAGAAGCCATTTACAAATTTACATATAGAAGATGGCATCTGGTAAACTAGTTGACTGATTTAGCATTTTCCCTGATATTGATCAAGTATGAATTCTTTCATGTGAGCTTAAGGCCCATGACCTTTAATTGTATCTCTGCTCTTTGTTTGGAAAAGAGGATATGTGTAGGCTCCTTGCTCTGAATTTTTTCTGGAAAGTGTACCTGAAACCGACATATCCTTTACTATAGCCATTAGCTAGAATTCAAAAGATGGACTTGCACTACTCTAGTTAAGCGATTAATTTCTGTGTTACTATGACACTGGCTCATTGTTGTCCATCCCGCGTGCAGATGTTAAGCCTGAAACTGCACCTTATACTAGCGAGGAACTCATGAAAGTAACTGAAGAACAAATTGCTGCATCAGCCGCCGCTGCCTGGAATACGCAACCTGCCCCAACACAGCAGCAAGGTCTGAAATTTTGGTCTTGCAATCTTTTGAAATGTATCACTTTTAGTGACTGAAGGAAAGCTAGGCATTTTTCACTTGTAAAGTCTTTCACGCTGCGTTTGCCCAATTTATCATGGCCCCGCTGTCAATCTTGAGACTAAAGAAACCTTTCCATATTTCAGAAGCAGCACCTGCAACTGAAAGCTCCGACGCTGCTACATCAGGAGGGAATGATGGTGCTGCAGGTGCTGCTCCCGTCGCTGCTGCATCAGGAGGGAATGATGGTGCTGCAGGTGCTGCTCCCGTCGCTGCTGCAACCGAGCCCGATGCAAGCAAAGCAAAGCAGTCAGAGAAGGCGGGCACAGAGCGATAAAGCCGGCAGATGGAGAGAGCAAATCAGGACGAGCAGTTTTGCTCAATTTTTCTGAGGCAGCGGAAGAGTTGTACGCAACACTTGCGCTATTGTAGTAGATGTTGGCAAAGGCTGTGTATATTTCCCAGTGGTACGTTTTACGCTACCACGTCTGTGCTTGTGCTGTTGTCGCCCTTGTACCATTTCTTAGCCTGTCGTAGCTACGAGTTTGTTGTATGGAGCAGTGATTTTTACCCACGTTGAAATCAAGATTGGACCGAGTGGCGATTGATTCTGTTCTCTCAGTGGTTGCATCAGGTTCAGCAAGTTGCTGCCCGCCACTTTGTTCATGGACTGTCTGCTCGTCTGAAAGAAAACTAAAACACGTGGACTTGGCACGATGCAATTACATGCGTCGGAGAAGAGCTAGCAACCACTGCTTTGTCCTACACAGCTCCAGAGCCGATCACGGGGAAGATGAGCAGGAAACGATTTTTTTTTTGGAAAAGGTCCAATTTAGTCCCTTCACCTATTCACTTTGTCTATCCCACCCCCTAACCAAAATATTGACTTAATTTACTTCCTTCTTTTGATATCAGATTAATTTACCCCCTGGACCATACTTTCCACTCTAATTTGCCTTTGTGACCTTGAGCACTGTAGTCACGCCCTTGCGCTAGTTCGCTTCAGCCGTGTCCGCCTAGTGTATCCTGCCACACCACATTATTTCTGTGCATGCTCGTCCATGGCCTTTGCCTGCACACGTTCTGAGCTAACCCAAACACAGTTCAGAAGCACCACTACGCTTGCAGGCTGCCAGGGAATGGCAGACTACACTTCCCATCGTACTAAATCTAGGCATAATTTGGACACGAAAAACATGGCGGGATGAAGCTTATCAGTTGCGGCAAGAAAACTGAACCACAATGAAACACCGATCGCATGCATTCTAACTGATCAGACTACTACTATGTTAACCACAACAACAAATAAGCTGATAATTCTTTCGAAAGAAAATTAAATAATAGGCTGACGACTGCAGCCAGAGGTCTACTGTCTCGACGTAGAGCTGGGAGCAAGGTGAGGACTGGTTCTCGTTGTGTGAATGTACTGGTCGGTTTAGCTCGACTCTGCATGTCCACATGAACAGATTAACTAGCTTCTAAACATGATTTGAATCGTTCAAATTTCAAAACCATACCATATAAACAAATCAGGGCGAAAACCAGCCTAGGGGGTAAATTGAGATGGTATCAAAAGGAGGAGGGAGTAATTTAAGTCAATATTTTGGTGAGGGGGTGGAATGGACAAAATGAATAGGTGAGGGTAGTAAAATATACTTTTTCCTTTTTTTTTCTTGGCATTGCGGCAATTTGTACGAGGTCACACACACGCTGGAATGGTGTATGCACTGTGAGGCCGAGGAGGTCTTTTACAGCGCACAATACTACTATAAAAAAGATTAATATATAAAGATCTAACGGTTGGGATTAATTGTATACTACTGTTTCTTGACCAGTAGTATAAAGTGGTATATGGTACCTAGTACAATAGTATAGGGGCATTATTGGAAAAAATAAATGACATTGTTGTAGTTTTATTTTATATCAGCACTCCCGATTAATTAGATATAGTTTTGTATCTTTGATTTTTAATTTATTTTTCTCATTTCATCATGTGATACGTCTGTCCACCGGCTGCCGCCTAGGGTTCCTGGCCTGGGCATCACTTGTCGGCCGTCGCGGCCAAGGCGCAGCGCCGGAGACCTCCCGGCAAGTCTCGCGCTCGACTCACCGCCGCCGGGCCCAGGAGGTGGCTCGCATACTCCGTCGCCGCCTGATCCTATATTCTACTCGTCAACGTACTGCGTCGTCCCCATGGCCGGCGACGACCCTGCCGCCACTCCCGCCAGCCCACGTCCCATGGACCTCCCCACGTACTGTCGGCCCCCCGCCCACCACCAGTACTCCCCAAATCTGGGAACCAATCGGAGTTGTCTGGTCGGCTAGTGGTTGCAACCGGCAACATGGAGCAGTCGAGCAGAGATGGGAATCGTCGTTCATCAAGAAGCACTGGCTGTTCATCCAAAAATTTCTGCCCCCGTAAGTTCATGATCTCGCTACATGTGCCGTCTCAGGCAAGAGCATTTCTTCTGTTAACTAATGAGCATCTTCAGTTTCGTTAATTATGTAGAGTCTACAGACCGAGGAAGTCAGTGTTCTACACACGAGCTCGTCGACTTCAATAGATAGCATCCATATGGAGTTGTTTATTTTTAGACTTTAAGCACACTTTGTTTTAATTGGCGATGGGCCAGTTCTGTAAGGGACGACATGAAAGAAGAGAAGAATTCGAGTAGAAGTGTAGAACCCTAGAATAGAATAATAGATGTAGTCCCGCCATCAAGCTTTCGGTGTCTGTATCGGTGAACTCACTAACATGCCTCCGATTAAGCTTCTACAGTTGATGTTGTCAATTTTTGTCCTAGTGTTCTTAACTGAATAGACATTGATGGACAAAATTAACGACCTTTGCATTACTTTTATTCAGGACCGAAACAACAACTTGGGATATGCATAAAAGTTGTTTAAAAAATAATATAAAATTTACATTGCAAACGTCTAACAACCAGCTCATGATCCTTCATGAAGTGCCGCTGATGGTGCACAAAAATGGTGCCAGCGTTGCAACTCATCATTTAGAAAGCAGAAAAAGGAGAATTAACGAGTCAACACACAACACGTCAGCTACTACACACCCCTGGGACAAGGCCAGATTCTGCAATAATAGGATCTAGCAAACGACTACTCATCAGTTACAAAAGGCCAACAGTGAGGTGGAGAAGCTATATGGATCTGGCTCTGTAGCAAGTTTGAATCTCTTTCAGAATAGAGAGACATGCCGAAGAACATCGAGGCTTGTCCATCTTATAGCTGATGAGTGAAGGCACATCTTATGAGCTAATCAATAACTAATTTTGAAACAGAACTACAGTATGCATGGATCCAGCCTGCACACAAATCTGTCTCATGATCCAAGCGACGTACATCCAAATAGAATAAATATTCATTAGTACAATAGTAGATAAATTTAGCCTTGTAATATATCTAACTTGACAATAAGCAAGCTCACTATTTCAAAGATGAACGCCATAATACATAGTTTACTTCTCACTGCCATTAAATTAACACCTGCTTTATACACTCACAGTACAGGTTGAAGGTCTTTTAAAATTATACTATCAAATAGCATGTTTTGTACAGTTCAATTTATAATAACTACATCAAATGCACATAACTTTTTTCATTATTACCATCTAGTTGTGGTTCATAATTTCACTCTTTCAAAACAGAAACATTATAAAGCACAAAACCAACCTAATATAAACATATTTTTGCAAAACAACAAAACGGTAGGGTTTAGCATACTGTTCCATCACTTTAGAGACAAAGACATCAATCGCTATCTTAGTATGCTTTGGATAAATCTGTTCCATGCCTTCTTCCTTTATCATTCATTCAGGAGTACTATCTAGCTCTCTCACAAACAAACAACTAGTTCATGTTTTGTAAACGGTTCATAGGAAGAGATCAGAGAGGAACCCACGGAAAAAATAACTCAGAAACAAAATACGATATACATGCATCGTTTCTTTCTTTTTATTTTTCAAGGAAAAAATCCTGATTTCTAAACAAACCGGTATCAAATTGTTTGGTTTTGTCTTTTGTTCTCTACGTCTCAACAAATATCGAAATCCATGGGAAGCAGCGGCTTGTTGAAGACAACGGAGAGGAGGGCAGCCTCTTCTCTGATAAATTTTTTTTATACCTTAAGACAACGGAGAGGAGGGCAGCGGGTTGCCGTGAGGGAGGTCCCGAGCGCCGCCGTGGTGGAGGGCAGGGGGTCGTCGTGGGGCGATGCCGTGGAGTTGGTCCAGGGCGCCGAAGAGGTGCAAGGCAGGGGCTGCCGTAGGGGAGGTTCAGGGCGCCACTTGAACGAGTCGACGGGCGCCGCCGTGGACGATACGACGATTCTCATCTTCTCGGTGGAGAAGAATAGTTGGAAAGAGGAAGTCACGAAACGTTACCAAATCAAATTAGCTAAATGGTAAAGTACTAATTTACCCCTGATGAATGGATGGCTAGATTTGATTTGTACCTTATACTACTAGACAGTAGTATTGTGTACTGTAAAATAGCTCGAGGCCGAGTACACGGTGGCCCAAGGGATGACAGGAGCCACTCACTGAGTCACGGTTCTTTGCTAAATCGACCTCTCGAGTCATCTCGTTCACTCGTCTCACAAGCCCTGCATAAGTGCATAGAGCAGAGGAACAACCGTACTCTCCTCAACCCGCTCGCCTCTTATGAAAACGGATTGGATACGAACAAATATGCACGAATATGAATATGGATATTTATTTTTTTGTCAGATCGATATGGACAATATAAAACATGTCAGCAGATTTGTCGGTGCCTGATTTGGTCGCACCGGCACCAACGAGTGATTGCGGTGCTAACCACTCGTTTCCCTGATGGCGAGAGTGAGAGACGGAGTTTTATCCTGGTTCCGGCCACTGGGCCGTACGTCCAGCAGTGGTGCGATGCACCGGGTTGCGTGCTGCTCGTAGTAGGGGTTTACAAGCAAGGTGGGAGAAGGAGATGAGCTCCTAGGTCCCTGGTTATGATGTGCGTGTGTGTGTGAGACTCGTGTTCTCTGTGTCCCTTGCCCTTTGCATGGGCTTTCCGTCCCCTTTTATAGACCAAGGGGAGCGGGGTGCGAGTACATGTGTTTGTCGTTGTGTGCACTGTTCGTCCATGCCGCGTACTGTGCGAGCGGGAATCGCGCCTTCCAACTCTGCTAACGACATGGCAGGGGCTGACGTATCGTCCTTCCCTCTCGTGACGGTTCACGACGTCGAGGGTAGTGTCTTGCGCACGGCGTTCCATGGTCTCCTTCGAGGCTGCCTTCGAGGGTGGCTGCGCGTCCGGCGGGGGGTAAAGTCAAAGGAGTGGTTGGCACAGTGCTGCTGGCAGGGTTTGGTCTGGCGTGCAGCACGGCGCTCAGAGTTCACTGTCGCGAGTGGATTTGACCGATGTCTTCTCCAGAGGGTAGGTGATGGCGTGGAGCAGTAATCCCTGCTTTTTGACCGCGTCATGACGACTCTGATGAATCGCGGCGCGTTGGGCGTTGTTCCTGTCGAGGCGGGCTCGAGCTTGGATGGCAAGTTCGAGCTCGCCGACCCTCGAACGAGACGGAAAACACCCCCTCGAGGGTAGGGGTCGTCCTCGAGGCCGCCGAGCTTCGAACGAGACGGAAAACATCCGCTTGAGGGTGTTCGTTTGCCTCGAGCTGGATGGGCGCCGAAGACTTATAGCGATGGCGGGCCTTTGCTGGGCTGTGGAGCCTGGTTGACGTCGTTGTGGGCCTTGACGCCAAGTAGTTTTGGGCTTAGATTGGGGTACCCTTTTTGTAGGTACCCGACAGTAGCCCCCGAGCCTTTGCAGGGATGAGGTTTAATCCTGCGAAGGCTGGAGTTCGTCGAGGCTTTCGAGGCCCTCATCTCTTCGTGGGTTCCGAGAATCCGTGGGGGCGCGCTAGCGCACCCGCGGGTGTAGCCCCCGAGGCCTTGGGAGAGTGGTTGTCATTCTCCCAAGGTCTCAACGCCTAAGGTGAAGGGCACCCGCGGCTTCCTCAGACGTGGGTTCGTCCACCGTGCCCGAGGTAGGGGGAATTTCGAGCTTTCTACGTGCCTCTAGCTCCCTGTTCGAGGGTGCTGAGGAGGAGGCGACCCATGCTTCCCTCGGTGGGATCGAGCCACGGATGCCTGGTTGAGCTGCTAACGGGCGGTTCGAGCGGACGTCCATGCCCCATTCGATAGGGGTAGGCTCGCGGTCATAGGACACGTCCGTAAAAGCTTTTCGCAAAAAGTATGCTAGACGGGACTCGACCTCATTCGATAGAGGTCGAGGGCTCGATGCTCCCCCTCGAGGGGTCCCTCGATCTAGGCACTCTGCCTGGCCTCGAACATAATCGGTTGGTTTCCTCGAGCGTTCGAGCTTCGAGGGTACCGTCGATTATCCCTGACTCGGTTGATCTGAGGCCCTTGTCGAAACCCTTCGTAGGCCCAAGGTTCGAACCCCTGATCAGTAGCACAATGGCTTCTTCAGTTCGAGGCGGAAGCATCGAGCGTTATTCCATGGTCCCGCTCCGCGCGGGGTATCGAGGCTTTCGAGGCCTCTTTCCCTCGAGGGGGCATTTTCGAGCTTTCGAGCTTCGAGGCTCCTCCTTCGAGGGTGGGCGCCCTGAATGCGCCCTCGTTCTGCGCGGGTCATGATGACCCGCAACGAAAACTTCGCGGTTTCGTGCGATCGTGGGAGAAGTGGGCGCGCTTTTTCAGGCGAGGCGTGCGGGCGCAGTTTGACACGACCGCACGATCTGCCGTGCCAGACTCCTCAAAATTTATGGCGCAGTTACTCGATTGCGCGGTTGACGCGGCCCGCGCCGTTACGCCTCCCCGGGCGGGCCTAGCTGTCAGCCTAGGGGCTGTCGTGTCAAGGCCGGAGTGCTGCCGCGCCTTGCCCCGCGGGGAGAGTATAAATAGCACGGCAGTGCCCATGCCAAGGGTGCGCTTCCCTTAGCATTCTAGCCTTTGCCCTCAGCTCCCTTTGCCCTAGCCTTCGTCTTCTTCCTTCGTCCGAGCTCTCCCCTCCGCCATGGCCTAGTACCAGTACGTCGATCTCGCACCATGGAAGCCGTCCAATGCCACCAAGCATTGCTTGGACAGCCTTGTGGAGGTCGGGGTGCTGCCGCCCAACGTCGACGGCGAGCCGCCCGTCTGGATCTCGCCGGGGGCCGCTACGGAGCCCGATCCACCGGCGGGCTACGTCGTCAGCCTCGCTCGTTTCCATGAGCGGGGCTTCGGCGTTCCGGTGGGGAGGTTCATGCGGGCGCTGTGCTTCCACTACAAGGTGGAGCTGCACAACTTCTCGCCCAACGCGATCTCGCAGGTGGCGGTGTTCGTCGCCGTCTGCGAGGGCTATCTTGGCATCGAGGCCCATTGGGACCTTTGGTGCCACCACTTCATCGGCGAGCTCTTCTCGGAGAGCGTCTCCAAGGGGGTTCGTCGCCCTGTTTGCGCCGGTGGCCTGGTGCTCCAAGTTCGGAGGAGCCGTAAGGACTTCTACATCCCGAGTTCCATGGTTTCCAATAACCAGGATTGGAACAAGGGATGGTTTTACCTCCGCAACGACGGAGGACATTTGCCGCCCTACACCGGCCTGCTGTTGATGCAGAAGCAGGACGACTGGCACTTCGGTGTGTCGCCGCCGTCGCGGAAGAAGAAGCTCGATCCACTGGTCGAGGTGCTCCAGCGGCTTTCGAGGCTCGGCCTCACCGCTGGTGGGGTCATCGCCAACTTCCACCGGCGGCGGGTGCTTCCCCTTATGCGGCGGAGGCTCCCGTTGCACAAGATGACCCCCGACGCCGACCTCACCGGCACGGTGATGACGGCGGAGCCATTGCCCGTCGCCACCGCCGTGCAGCGGGCGCGGCGCGCCGTCGACAAGCTGCCAGACGACCCTTGGGCGGTGCCGATGCGGCCCGAGGACGGTTTCGTGAGCCTCGTGAGTGACCTTCGATCTTCGTTTTTGCTTTTTTGTTTTGTTCTCGTGTTTCTGACCTTGCAAATGGTGCCTCGCAGGGCGTGTCGCGCAGCCAGTACTCCAAGCCCCCTGTCCCCGAGGACAAGGCTGTCAACCGCGCCCTCGCCGAGAAGGCGAAGGAGGCCAAGGCCCGGAGGGAGGCTCGGTCGCAGCGGAAGGACCGAAAGAGGAAGAAGCTCGAGGCGGAGAACCGCGAGCGGGCGAAGCGGGGGCTCTCACCGCTCCCTGCGCCGGAATCTTCCACCGACCCCGATGGATCTGATGGAGATGGCGGGGCGAGGAGCCCATCTCCGCTCGAGCTTTGCATTGGTGGGCCCGTCCCTGCTGCGGCGTCTGGGGGCGGTGGCGAGGAGGTCATCGACCTCGGGACACCGCCGTCGACCGTGGTGCCCTCCGCCGAGCATCCGTCGGGGGCGGCCCCGGCTGTTCCCGAGGAAGCCCAGGGCCGAGGCGAGGCCCCTCCGTCGACCGTGGGACCTGCCTCTGAGGGCCCATCGGGGGCAGCACCGGCTGCCCTCGAGGAACCTCAGGGTCGAGGCGAGGCCCCCGAGCGGCCGAGTGCCGTCGAGGAGGCTCCGGCCCGTGGGCCAGAAGCGGAGGTCCCCCAAGTAGTGCCCGTCGACTCTACGAGGGGCGAGGAGGCCTCGAGGGTAACCCCTCAAGGGGAGGTCATCGTCTCCGCGGGAGGCGAGGCCTCGAGGACGGCTCCCCAAGGGGAAACCGTCGCGACCACGGGAGGCGAGGTCCCGGGGGCAGCTCCCGTTCCGGCCTCGAGGCCAAAACGGAAACTCCCCTTCGTGCGGTAAGTTCTCTTTGTTGCTTGCTTGTCGTTGGCGTTTCGTTTTTGTTTCTGACCGAGCTCTTTTCGTGTCGCAGTCGATCTGGGAAGCGGAGCACGCCTACCCTCGCGCCAACCAAGGCCCTCAAGATTGGGCCTAGTTCGTCGCCGCACCCGTCCTCGCAGCTCCTGGGCCCGACGAACGAAGTCGTGCAGGACTTCGTTACGTTCTTCGACACTCAGGCGGAGCTGCAGGCCGGGCAGCAGCCGCGCGAGGAGGCGCCCCCGGTCCTCGAGGAGCCAAGGCCGCCTCAGCTCCTCGAGGGCGCGGTCGAGCCCCACGCCGAGGCAGCTCGGCCCGAGGAGGCCAACCCCGCGCCTGGGGAGGCTCTTCGCGTCGAGGAACCATCTGCGGCGCCCGTGGAGGCGGACGCCGCGGAGGTCCCCCCGCATGAGGGGGGAGAGGGACGAACCCATGGCGGCGTGTTCCCCCACCTGAAGGAGCTGGCAGAGGCTCTGGGGGTGGGAGCCCCCGTGGTGCGGGGGCACGAGAGTGGCGAGGCCGCGCCCTCGACTCTCGTCGTGGCTTCGCCGGGACCGGCGGCCGCCTGGTCCTACGAGGCGCATGCCCGTGGAAGCGCGGAAATGTGGCAAGCCCGCCGCGTACTTCCCCAGCGGTTCGTCGACGAAGCCGTGGCGGAGGAGACTCTGTGGGAGGTCCAGTCGTCACACGGCTTGGACGTTCGCAGGGCGCTGCAGGACATCCTCCGTCTTCACGACGAGGCCAGCAAGGTCCACAAGGTCCGTTTCGTGTAAGTAGCGTTTTCGCCATGCCCTGTTTTTTCAAAGGAGGCTTAGCTCTTTTTTTTTTTGCAGGAGCTCCGCCAACAGGCGTTCGCGAAGAACGACCAGATTGCGGAGCTGTTGTTGGAGCTCCGTCGTTTGTCGGGGGCGCTCAAGGTTCGAGAGCGCCAGCTAGACGACCTTCGAGGCGCTCGGGACCAGGCCCTCGCCCAGGGTCGAGAAAAGGGGGAGGTCATCGCTCGCCTCGAAGTCTCGGCCAGCGCCCTTCGCGAGCAGCTCGCGAACAGCAATGACTGGCTGGAGAACGAGCGGGCTGCGCGCCGTGCGGCGGAGCTGGCGGTTGAGGAGGAGCGGCGTCTCGCGGTCGAGGCTCGAGACCAGCTCGAGCGGGAGCAAGCCGCCCGGGCTACGGCGGAGCAGCAAGCTCGAGAGGCCGAGCGGCTGGCTCGAGAGGCGGCGCAGCGGGCCCGAGAGGCGGAGGAGGCTCTCGAGGCTGCTCAGGGACAGGTCGAGGGTAAGCTGACTTCGCTCAAGCTCTGACCCTTTCGCTTCGTTGCTTTTTCGTTTCTGACTGACTTTGTTGGTGCAGCATTGAAGCAGGCGCTTCAGGCCGAGACCGAGTCGAAGGAAGCCGTGCTGGTGGCGCAGACGGAGACCCAGCGCGAGCTTGACGAGCTGGTGCAGGCAGCCTTGGCCGCCTGTAACGAGATTGCTGGTCCCGGCCTGCAGTCCGGGAGCTCCCTCGCTAGTCGCCTTCGAGCGCTTGGGGGCCACTTCACCTCGCGCGTGAAGGAGGCCCTTCTGCTTGGAGTTCGGAAGGCGCTTGGAGTGGTTACGACCCACTACCAAGCGGACCTTTCGAAGCTCGCTGCTGGGTACGTCGTCGCCGACGACCTCAACGACGAGGAGGCAGTGGCGGCGATGGACGAGGCCGATGCTGCTGCCGATGGAACGGTGCGAGTGCTTGCCGGGCACTTCGAGGGCGCCCTCTTCCCTGGCGAGGACGGCGGCGGCTGGGACGACCTTGGCGGCGGGGGCGACCCCTGAAAGTTTCGGGCCATCAAGCCCGAATGTAAAGAAGTAGTTTAGAGCTTTTAGACTTTTTATGTAAGACTAAGTTGCTCATTGAACACCGTTTATTTCGCTTTAAACGTGATGTTTTGCTTTTTATGCGGTGTCTTTGCGACGCGCATTAGTCTGATGCTTGTGCCTCGAGAGGAAAGCGTCGCTAGGATCGTTCGTACGTGAATGACTTAGGCGGAGGGAAGTGAGGTGTTGCCGTAGCCTCGAGGCGTAAGCGAACACTCGGCTCAGACGACCCTGCCCTTGTCCGTTTCACGCCTAGCGTGCCTCCTTCGAGGTTTCGCAAAGGATTTTTTTGAAAAGCGACGATTTTTTCGAGGGTTAGCCCCCATGTAGCCCCCGAGAGAGGGATGGCTCTACCGAGGGTAGAGCCAAACCTTCCTCGAAGCTCGAAAAGAAAAAGAGTTCGTTTTATTTTCTTCCAAACTGTGGGGTGAAAATATCGACACTTGATTCAAAAGACTTGTACAAAATTAGAAAGACTTGTACAAAACTAGAAAATGTACAAAAGTTTCGAGGGCCACGGGACCACTCTAGGGGTAGAAGCGACGTAGCTGTTGGATGTTCCAGGCGTTCGTGAGGACGTGCCCGTCCTCGTCAGCTAGCTTGTACGTTCCGGGCTTGAGAACTTCGGCGATGATGTATGGCCCCTCCCACGGGGGTGAGAGCTTGTGCCGCCCTCGGTTGTCCTGTCGAAGTCTCAACACGAGGTCTCCTTTGCAGAGATCTCGGTGCCGGATCCTTCGAGCCTGTTGTCGACGCAGGCTCTGCTGGTACCTTGCCGAGTGGAGTAAAGCCACGTCTCGAGCCTCGTCGATCTGGTCGAGCGAGTCCTCTCGAGCCTGGCAATTTTGCTGCTCTTGGTACGCTCGGAGCCTAGGGGACCCATATTCCAGATCCGTAGGGAGGATGGCTTCTGGCCCAAAGACGAGGAAGTATGGGGAGAACCCTGTTGCTCTGCTTGGGGTCGTTCTCAGACTCCAAATCACCGATGGTAGCTCTTGCACCCACTTGTGTCCAAACTTCTTCAGTTTGTTGTGAATTCTGGGCTTTAGGCCTTGTAGAATCATGCCATTGGCACGTTCTACTTGGCCGTTCGTCTGTGGGTGAGCCACTGCTGACCAATCCACTCGAATGTGGAAATCGTCGCAGAACTTTAAGAACTTCTTTCCTGTGAATTGCGTACCATTGTCGGTGATGATGGAGTTGGGAACCCCGAACCGATGGATTATATTGGTGAAGAAGAGCACCGCCTGCTCAGACTTGATCCTACTGATGGGTCGAGCCTCGATCCATTTGGAGAATTTGTCGATCGCCACCAGCAGGTGCGTGAAGCCCCCGGGCGCTTTTGCCATCGGCCCGACAAGGTCGAGGCCCCATACGGCAAAAGGCCACGTAATGGGGATGGTTTGCAGCGCCTGAGCGGGTAGGTGCGTCTTGCGCGCGTAGAACTGGCACCCTTCGCAGGTTCGTACCACTTCCGTGGCGTCTGCCACAGCAGTGGGCCAGTAGAAGCCTTGTCGAAAGGCATTACCCACGAGCGTGCGTGGGGTGGCGTGATGTCCACACACGCCCGCGTGAATGTCGAGGATAAGCTCTTTTCCTTCGGGTACCGGGATGCAGCGTTGCAGGACCCCCGAGGCTCCCCGTCGGTACAGCTCCCCCTCGATGATGAGGAACCGTTTAGCTATCCTTGCTACGCGCCTCGCCTCCGTTCGATCGTTAGGCAAGACGCCTCCGTCGAGCCAATCGAGGTACGGGCCCGCCAATCTCGAGGTGCCGAAACCTCGTCAATTTCCATCGCCTCTGCCTCGTCCTCATCTCCCGAGCAGGCTTCGTATCCCATAGGCTCGTCCTCGTCCGCCAAGAGCTCCGCGCTCGTGGGGTCGAGGGCGGATGTTTGAGCGTTGGGTGCGGTCGGAGCCTGGGCCGAGGAGGCGAGGGTGATCGAGGGTACGTCGACGTCCTTGGCAAAAACGTTCGGGGGAACGGTGGCTCGCCCCGACGCGATCTTCGCCAATTCGTCGGCTTCCTCGTTGTACCTTCGTGCGATGTGGTGGAGCTCGAGGCCGTCGAACTTGTCTTCGAGCTTACGTACCACCTGGCAGTACGCCGCCATTTTTTCATCGTGGCAGCTCGATTCCATCATCACCTGATCGACGACCAGTTGCGAGTCGCCGCGAATGTCGAGGCGCTTAATGCCGAGCTCGAGTGCGATTTTCAAGCCGGCAAGAAGCGCTTCGTATTCCGCCATGTTGTTGGACGCGGGGAAGTTGAGTCGCACGACATATCGAAGGTGCTCCCCGCGGGGTGAGATGAAGAGTAGGCCGGCGCCGGCGCCGGTCTTCATCACCGACCCATCGAAGTACATCTCCCAGCAGTCGAGGCTGGACTTCGAGGGAGGGAGCTGGGTGTCGGTCCACTCGGCTACGAAGTCAGCCAAGGTCTGGGACTTGATGGCCTTTCTCGGCGCGTAAGCGAGGGTCTCCCCCATCAGTTCTGTCGACCATTTCGAGATTCGTCCAGAGACCTCGCGATTCTGAATGATTTCGCCCAGCGGAAAGGACGACACAACGGTCACCGGATGGGCCTCGAAATAATGTCGCAGCTTGCGTCGAGCCAGTACGATGGCGTAGATCAGCTTCTGGATGTGGGGATACCTCGTCTTGGTCTCAGACAGGACCTCGCTGATGTAGTACACCGGTCGCTGGACCGGTAGAGAATATCCTTCCTCGGTCCTTTCTACTACTATGACCGCGCTGACGACTTGAGTCGTTGCTGCGACATAGAGGAGGAGAGGTTCGCCCTCTTTTGGTGAGGTAAGAATCGACGTGTTCGTTAACGCTGTTTTGAGTCGGTCGAGAGCTTCCGGAGCCTCCGCGGTCCAGGTGAAAAGCTCTGACTTCCTCAAAAGTCGATACAGAGGCAAACCCTTCTCTCCGAGACGAGAGATGAAGCGGCTTAGGGACGCTAGGCACCCCATTACCCTCTGTACGCTCTTTAGGTCGCGGATCGGTTCCATCTGTTGGATGGCCGTGACCTTCTCGGGGTTGGGCTCGATGCCTCGTTCAGAGACAATGAAACCCAAGAGCATTCCTCGAGGCACACCGAAGACGCACTTTTCGAGGTTGAGTCTTACTCCGTGTGCCCTGAGGCAGCTAAACACGACTCGAGGTCGCGTACCAGGTCGTCCGCCTTCCTGGCATGTCCGAGGGGCTCCACGCGAAGATGTCTGCGTGAGCGCGGAGGCAGTCGACGAGCACCACTTCCTATTTGTCGCTGAGGGAAGAGCTGATCCTCAACACCCTACCATCGGGGCTGCCGGGGTTGAGGGGGACAGTCTTCGTGTCCTCAGCGGGCGCGAAACTCCCCTGCTGCCGTTCGTTGGCATTAGGGAGCGTGTTGACGATTGCTTCCAGATCCGCCATGAGGGTTTCATCGAGGGCGAGAGCCTCTGCGAGCTCGATGCTCTCGATGTCGCACACGTAGGCGTGCTCGACCGTCGGGCCGATCGTGATGACTCCGTGAGGCCCTGGCATCTTCAGCTTGAGGTAGGTATAGTTTGGGATGGCCATGAACTTAGCATAGCACGGCCTTCCCAAAATGGCGTGGTAGGCTCCCTTGAAGCCCACTACCTCGAAGGTGAGCACTTCCTTGCGGAAGTTCGCCGGGGTTCCAAAGCAGACAGGCAGGTCGATCTGCCCGAGGGTTTGGACGCGCTTTCCGGGCGCGACCCCATGGAAGGAGGACTTGTTGGGCCGCAGCTCGTTGGTGCTGATCCCCATAAGCTCCAAAGTTGGAGCGTACAGGATGTTGAGGCTGCTGCCGCCATCCATGAGCACCTTGGAGAAGCGCGTGTTGCTGATGACGGGGTCGACGACGAGAGGATACTGCCCAGGGTTCGGGATATGGTCGGGATGGTCTTCGCGACCGAACGAGATGGTCTCCGACGACCAGTCGAAGTACGAGGGGGTCGCTGGTTGGGCCAGCATGACTTCCCTACGTTCCCTCCTCCGCTGTCGAGGCTTCAAGTTAGCCGCGGGGCCTCCCGTGATGAAGAACACATGTTCCACCTCAGGGTACCCGTCATCGTCCTTGGCGCCACCGTCCTTGGGCTGACCGCCATCCTTTCGAGGGATGCGGTTATAGAACTTCCGCAGCATCTCACACTGCTCGAGGGTGTGAGCTACTGCGGTCTTGTGGTACGGGCTTGGCTTCTTGAGGAGGTCGTCGAAAACGCCCCCACCACGCGGAGGACCTCGAGGTCCCTTGTGGTTAGGGTCGACCGCGAGGGCCTCGTCCTCGACGTCGCCCGTCCCGCGGGGGGCCCGGGGCTTCTTTCCCTTCTTGCCGTGCTTCCGTTTCTTCGAGGGACCTTTCGCCTTGTCGTCCTCCGCGGACGCTTCCTCGGGGCGCTTCCCCTTTTTGTCGTTGAAGATGGCGTTGGCCGCCTCTTCCCCCGAAGCGTACTTCGAGGCCACCTCGAATAGCCGGTTTGCGTCGGGGGGAGGGCTCCTCCCCAACTTGCATACCAGGCTATAGCACGTGGTGCTCTCGAGGAAGGAGTGGATGATCTGGTGGTCGGTGATGTTGGGGAGCTCGGTGCAGCGCTTGGAGAAGCGCCGGATGAAGTCCCTCAAAGACTCACCGGGTTTTTGCCTGCACCCTCGAAGATCCCACGTGTTCCCAGGGCGCACGTAGGTGCCCTGGAAGTTTCCCACGAAGGTTTCGACCAGGTCGTCCCAGTCGCGGATCCGGTTCGGGGGCAGGTGCTCGAGCCATGTCCGCGCGGAATCTGCCAGGTGGAGTGGCAAATTGCGGATGATCATGGCGTCGTCTGTGGCGCCGCCGAGCTGACATGCCAGGCGGTAGTCGTTGAGCCACACCCTGGGATCCGTTTCCCCAGAGTACTTGGTGATGGTGGTTGGCTGTCGGAAGCGGGGAGGAATCGGGGCAGTGCGGATGTTGTAACTGAACACCCGCGTTCCCGCTGGTTCCGGGCCCGCATCCCGGTTCCACCCAACGTCGGTCCGCCCGCGTTGGTGGGCTTCCTCTCGCCGCCTTATATGATTTAGGGTGTTGCGAGCATCGCCATCGTCTACCGCGCCTCGGGTGTCCCGGAGACGTGACCTCGCGGGCACCCTCGCTGGAAGCGTTCGTGTTTCGGGCGCGCGTGGCTCGTTGGCGTGGCGTCGCTCTGAGTCTCGGCGAGAGTCGCCGCGGGATCGTGCACGTGTCCTGCCGTTAGGCCGGGGTGAGCATACCGAGGATTCCCCCCCCTCGTTCGCCCTTCGAGGCTGAGGAGCGTCGAAGGCGGGAGGCTGAGCTCTCGGCATGTTGTCGGGCAGCATGCTCGACCAGCTTTTGAGCCTCGAGGTGCAGTTTCCGTCCATCGGGGGTGGCTGCCTCCGGCATGGCTCGGAGCAGCGCAGCCGCCGCAATGAGCTTCTGGCTTGTCCTGGGAGCGAGCTCGTCATCTTTGCCCTCAGCGAGGATGCGGGCCTGAGCCACTCGTCCTGCGTGTCGGGCGTCCGTGCCGTGCTCGTTGCCTTGCTTGGCCGGCTCGTGGTCGGAGCGCGCCGGTGGTGAGACGTCACCACTAGCTCGTGGCAAGTGGCGCGGATCCCGCTCGTCCTCGGAAGGAGAGTGATCTGATGGGTCCGATGGCTGCGCGCCTATCGGATCTATGCCATCGTTGTCCCCCTGGTCGTCACCCCCGCCGTCGTCGTCGGACGTCGATTCCTCGCTGAGTTGTCCGTCGTTGATGACGAAACACTCCTTGGTTGGGTCATACTCATCATCGGAATACCCGAAGCATTAATCCGCCGCTGTTTGAAAGGCAATAAAGGCCTCTGGGTCGCGGAGACCCGAGTAGTCCCAACCAGGGTGTCTACGCATAGATGCGTGTCCATCATCGGACTCCGTGCGGGAATCGCCGGGCAACGGATCGGCGAAGTCTTGCTCGGAGACTGGGTGGCAACCAGGCTGGTCGCCATACGTACTCATGGTAGTGCGGATGGAGGAGGCGTATGCATCCGCGGAGTTGCGTAGCCCGTAGGGATAGGAATGCACCGTCGTAGCGCGTGGTGCAGACATGGGCCCTGGGAGGAAGGGAGCAGCCCTCTCCTGTGACCCTGACTGCAGGACGTCCCCTTCCCTTGTGAGACGGGGGTCGCCGACGTCGGCGGCACGCCTCGCGGCGCGCGCTCGTCGTGCGCGAGGTCCGGGACGACTCCGTTGCCGTGGTGCCGCCGGAGGCTGGTGATGAGGCTCCGGTTAGTTGCTGGGATCCTCCTGGAGGATGCGCATGTGGTAATCATCGCCACATGTTTGGAACCGTAAGCTCCCAAACCGGATCTCCTGCCCCGCTGGGAGCAGATTGCTCTCGCCCAGCGGAGGCCGTCCTTCGCCGGAGTTCGCCATCGGGAACGGGAGTAGCGCAGCGAAGGTCCCCTACCTGGCGCGCCAACTGTCGGTGCCTGATTTGGTCGCACCGGCACCAACGAGTGATTGCGGTGCTAACCACTCGTTTCCCTGATGGCGAGAGTGAGAGACGGAGTTTTAACCTGGTTCCGGCCACTGGGCCGTACGTCCAGCAGTGGTGCGATGCACCGGGTTGCGTGCTGCTCGTAGTAGGGGTTTACAAGCAAGGTGGGAGAAGGAGATGAGCTCCTAGGTCCCTGGTTATGATGTGCGTGTGTGTGTGAGACTCGTGTTCTCTGTGTCCCTTGCCCTTTGCATGGGCTTTCCGTCCCCTTTTATAGACCAAGGGGAGCGGGGTGCGAGTACATGTGTTTGTCGTTGTGTGCACTGTTCGTCCATGCCGCGTACTGTGCGAGCGGGAATCGCGCCTTCCAACTCTGCTGACGACATGGCAGGGGCTGACGTATCGTCCTTCCCTCTCGTGACGGTTCACGACGTCGAGGGTAGTGTCTTGCGCACGGCGTTCCATGGTCTCCTTCGAGGCTGCCTTCGAGGGTGGCTGCGCGTCCGGCGGGGGGTAAAGTCAAAGGAGTGGTTGGCACAGTGCTGCTGGCAGGGTTTGGTCTGGCGTGCAGCACGGCGCTCAGAGTTCACTGTCGCGAGTGGATTTGACCGATGTCTTCTCCAGAGGGTAGGTGATGGCGTGGAGCAGTAATCCCTGCTTTTTGACCGCGTCATGACGACTCTGATGAATCGCGGCGCGTTGGGCGTTGTTCCCGTCGAGGCGGGCTCGAGCTTGGATGGCAAGTTCGAGCTCGCCGACCCTCGAACGAGACGGAAAACACCCCCTCGAGGGTAGGGGTCGTCCTCGAGGCCGCCGAGCTTCGAACGAGACGGAAAACATCCGCTTGAGGGTGTTCGTTTGCCTCGAGCTGGATGGGCGCCGAAGACTTATAGCGATGGCGGGCCTTTGCTGGGCTGTGGAGCCTGGTTGACGTCGTTGTGGGCCTTGACGCCAAGTAGTTTTGGGCTTAGATTGGGGTACCCTTTTTGTAGGTATCCGACAACATTGTATATACAATAGATATTCAACTAGTTATACGGACACATATCCAGACGGACATTGATTGTTCGGATTCGAATATGGCCTTGGCCTGTACCATGTAAGTATTGGAGGCATTCGGTCGATCGGTCGGACGCCTTACACTGAAAACGCTGTCAAAACTCCAAAGGAAGAAATCCGGCGAGGAACGAGGCGGGATCACGAGATCGTCTAGGAGAGGAGCTACTATGGCGAGAGGTTAAGGACGTTGGCGTCGTCTGGGTTTGCGATCGGACGGCTGGGCAGGGTGTTGCTATGGATCCAAGTGTAAATCGGGCTCGGTGTTCCGAACCCTATATATATTCCGGGGAGGCGAAATCAGATGTGTATATAGAGTACAGAGGAGGAAGAGGAAGTAGCGATTCAAATCAAACACACGGGATTCAAGCAGCCGGAAGCAGAGCACGAATAGATTGTCGGTTTGGAGATGGCCATGGCAGGGATCCTTCGATCTTTGGCGAGCAAGATGGCACGTGCACCATCGACTCATCGTCCTGCGCGCGGACTACACAAGGTACTACTGCATTCAATCAGAGGAAAACCTACCTCGTCTACCTATATGATGTGTAGAACTTTTATTGATACTTTTTTTTATAAATAAAAAAAAACTAGCAACGGAAGGGGGATCAATTCATGGCCGGCGGCATGACCGCAGCAGCAGGGCTTCCATCTTTGGCGACCAAGTTAGCACGCGCACCGCCGCTTCATCGCTTTCTTCCCGAGCGTGGACTCCATAGTCTTAATAATTCTCCTAATTCTGGTGCATCTGGTTCGACGCCGCACATTAGCGAACAGGTATATATGTGCTGCTGCTTCTTGATTTTTTTTTTTTTACTTCCATCTCTATTTAGCCGAAGTTGTGTATATATGTTTGCCCTTCCATTTTTTTTTCTGGAATCAACTTTTGATTCTTCTTTTGTTTCCTTTAGGATCTTCGTACGGCATTCGCTAAGTTCAGAGCTGGTCTTTGCTTACGTTTCGCTCTTCGGCATCATCGTTTACATCGAATTTTCGGCGATACCCCGCCTAGACAGGTTGGAACGCATATTGAAAGATCAGGACATATCCAAGTTGAACGATACCTTAGCCATAGAAGCCGTTGAGGGGCTTCCAGCTGAAGATGTGTCCACCAATGTTCCTGAAGCTCAAATCATGCAGAGCTCAGGTACTCTATCTCTCTCTGTCTTTGTCTCTGCAACATACACATTGGAGAGTCGATTTTCATGATCTTTTACAATCAAAACTAGTTCAATTGCATGTACACGCACCCCCACCGAATTCATATTTGATAATGTTTGCTATCACCAATCACCATGACTTTTTTTTGCTAGAAATGATATGGCTCAGTAATTTACTGTTAAAGTTCAGTTTTAGGAGACCGCAGATATGGTTTCATGGGATGCTGCACTGTCACATCCTGGTGTTTGATAATTGCTTATTTTTAGAATGTAAACTCTTTTTAGAATGCATATTGGTTTTTATCTATGTATCTTATACATTGTTGCTAGCTTGACACTTGCTAACCTTTATTTTTAATGTGCCCACATGCAGGACATGGCAAGCAGCCTGTTCGTGAGACTGGAAGGGAAACAAGGTTCGAGGACTTGCATGATAAAATCACCGAGCTAAAGGTTGCAGTGGAGTCGGCTCCTTTCAACAGAAAGGTGTAATTGAGGGGATAGTGTGGGTGGGTGTGCTTTGGTGGGGGTGGGGGTGGGGGGGGTTGCCCTATGTTTAGATTTAACAATTATGAGTCTATACAAAATACATGCATTCTGTTTCTACAAATCAAATTATCTTGTCTATAGGCCTAGTTTTATCTTGGTTTGCGTCCGGAGACGCCACTAATTACAAGATTTGTTGACAATGTGTTGACCTGCCTCTGAACTTGGATTGAATTCTTTATGGGGATTGATTTCTCTCTATTTTTTTCTATATTGAACTACAATCTGGTTCTATGGACTTTTCAAGCGATGAACTTGGATTGAATTTTTAAGCAACACAATCCCTCGACACAGATAGCTTCCAACACTCAAATTTTTGCCTCCCCCCAAATCCCCTTCTTCCTCAACTCCAGCAAACTTTGCGACAAGGTTAGGATTTAGGGTTAGGGTTTCATGGTTGTCGGGGGCACCATCGTCGGCTTTAGAAGGAGGGCTAGTGGCGGCAAGCCGGCCTAATGGTGGTGGTGGTCATCACGGGGGCTACGAGGCCGCCAGTGGCAATGGGAGACGACGGTCGGGTGGTGCTGGGGCTAGGGCGAGGCGAGCGGCGACGATGGGCACGATTGACGCTATGGAGAAGAAAGAGAAGGTGGGAGGGGAAGAGATAAGGTGGAGGGAGAGAGGGTAGATCTGACAATCTATTTTAGGTCCCGTGGCTCAAAATTCAGGTGTTGAGAGGCTCCCGAACTCTTAGTTGTTCCATAGAGAGACCCAGAACTTTAGGGGTCTTCAAGTAAAATAATTGAATTGTAGGTCATACCAAAAATCGAATGCAAGTTAATTATGATTAAGTACAAGGGTCATTTGCAAGAACATAATTCTAGGAACACCTTTCGTGGACCTTGGCGGCGCTGAGAACACCTCGTGCGCTCTCACTTGGAGGCGACGTGGTGAACCTAGAGGACCGACGAGACGCCGCAAAGGACAGGGGACGAGAAAGAGCCAGCAACGTCTAAGAAACCCATATCGGTGAATGATAGTCACCGGCAGAGTTACTCATCGGAGTACCAGCGTACCAGTCGTTCGTGAATACGGGAGATCCACTCTACAAACCATGGTGCGCATCTATCAGCGCTGCAAAATGACCATTGTCGCCGCCGCTCGATGCCTTCACAGCCCGTAGATACCGAACGTCCGGACCCCCGCATCACGCACGCAGCACCCTCTCTGTCGATAGTGACCATGGGCGGTGCCTATGTTGCTATCATCAAGATATCACCATAGAAAATAGAAACTATATTATATAAACATGGTTTTTTTGTGTGGGTCCTTAATAAACCTACTATCTATTATCTTCAATATTCATATTTATTCTCATTTATTATGAAGACAACATATTCTTCCAATGCATAACTTGGTAGTGTCTATTGTATAGATTCTCGTATAGACACTAGGTCTCATGCTAGACTTATTTTCCTCCTTTTTCGCATTCTGTCTCTCATTTATTAGAGTAACATGCAAGCAAACTGTCATATGTGGCGGTCTAATTGACGCCATGGAAACTATCTTACATGTAGATCTGAGCATTTTGCGAGCCGGATCGAGTTCGAGTCAGGATGGAGAAAAGCCCGGTTTATTTTGGGCCGAAAAATTGTGCCCACACCCATCCCATGGGCAAGGTCGGGTCAAGTTTTCGGGCCGGGCTTAGGCCAGGCCGTGGGTGGGCTCAGGCTTCCTACTCTTTTTTAGTTGAAAAATAAATAAAATAATTCATTCGGACGAGCTTGGGTCGGCCCGAATTTGTTTCGGGCTTGGTTTTCGCTGTCCACGCACATCCCATTAGAAGGCATGGACGGGCCAAAACCCAACGAGCTCATGCCAGGTCCACGGGCCGGTCCCGGATACAAATGCTCAGTCACCTATACGGAGGGTTGGGGATGATATTACAGCCGCAATGAATTACATGCACATGCTAGGAGAGGGGAGGCCAGGAGAGATGGAGGTAGGCCCGCCACCGTCTCCCCAATCTCCACCACAGCGCTGACGCACACACTGAACCGTAGCACCAATACCGCTCCATGAGAGCAAGTATAATAGCGGCCTATAGGAATACTAAATGCTTTAATGGATGAGAGAGTATGAGAGAGAAGAAGTAGACTATAAACTTACATCCTATTGAGACATAAGAACCAAGAAAAGCTATGAGAGAGACATATAGGCTATATATTAATAATAAAAAGCTAACTAATATATAAGTGAGCTTAGAGATGGACTATAAAAACCCATACACCCAACATTGTGTATTGTTAGCCTTACTCTGAACCGCTCGTTTGAAAAAGAGGCGAAAGGAATGCAAGGGCCGGGCTTGGAGGAGGGGCTACCCGGCTAGGGTACGGGCACGCACGCAGGTGGGGTGGCTAGCCGAGTTGGGTTGGGTTTGATTAGAGCTGGTGGTTGACAAAGGCGCGAGTTTCGGCGTAGGATAGGCACAACCTGTGCCGACATAGGGTGTGTTTAGATTGGGAAAGATTCCCCGAAAATACACTGTTCACCAAAAAAACACTGTAGATGAATAGTGATATGTGAGTAGAAGAGGTGGGATGAATAGGGAAAAGTTGGATGAATAGTGGATTTTTGGGGAATCTTTGGGAAACTAAACGGGGCCATAGCAAAGCATGGCGATGAGGAACCTTCTAGCAAGAAACGGCGCGCCGTATGTATTCATCGTTGTTGATCCCAACACGAGCACGAGCACAGCGAACCGCCCCTGGTTTCTTGTATTTTTCCTGCATCAATCTGCCACAACACAGAGAAGAGTCCTCCGGGGGGGGGGGGGGGGGGGGCAAAAGAAAAACACAGGCACTGGACTACAACATGCAAAGCTCAAAGGGCTCTCATCCGCCACAAGGTAAAGATTGTGCTCCATCTGTGATCACTCGATGCATGTCTGTTCTTGCAAGCTGTTGTTGCTATCGCTGTACTAGGATTCTTGCAAGGATTCCTTCGATTCAATCAGCACATTCTTTTTCTTCTTCTTCTTTAGGAACATCATTCATAGTGAAAACCATGCATGTCATTACCCCAGTCCTCCCCTGCTTGAACCACTGTCTGTCCTGTTGATGGACATTAGATTTCATCAGCTTTCTTCATGTCATTTTCCTGAATTCTGTCTCCGGAGATCACTCGCTCAATCTTAGAGCCACCAGAACCTCTGTATGTTCTACGAGCGCCAAGGTTATCGTTTCTGAATTTTTGGCTCTTTTTTTCCCCCTCAGTGCACAACCAGTACCCAGACGCACAGCCAGGGCTGTATCCTCCACCGCCGCCGGCGAACCCGCCGGAGGGCTACCAATACCAGGATTACTTCGGTGGAGCGGAGCAGCCTCCTTACAGTCACCACGGCCGCTGGCCAGGGCAGGCTGCTCCGTCCGAAGCGGGGCCTCTCCACTACCACGACGACGCCGACTGCATCACCTTCCTCAGAGGATGGTACGTTGCTTGATGTTTCTTGGTACTTCTTTGAGTTTGCAAGTGATGCTTAGGTGCCCTGTTTCTTGGAGAGGTCAAAGGCTGTTGTGCTTGTGCTTGTTATATGAGCATCAGAAGATGAACAGCAGCAGCATATTTGTTGTCTGATCAATGTATGAATGTATGGTTGCAGTCTGGCAGGGCTGTGCTGCTGCTGCTTGCTGGAGCAGTGCTGCATCTGACGATACCAAATGGGAGATCGACCAGTTGGAGACGGAGAGGAGAGAGGTCAATGCCATACCAGATGGACTGATGGAGGGCACTTATTAAGCATACGGTTAATCCGCATGCCGACCAATAAGCACGAAGCAGGTGAGGATGGTGGTACTGCTCGATCTGCTCTGCACGAACCAGTGCTGTACTAGCATTTAGGCACGCGCTCTTGAACGCGAGTTTTTTCATGTCGTTCAGACTTCAGAGAATCAGAGTTGTACTGTATGTACTAGTATGTGCCAAATAAGCTGTGTGCTCCGCTCCCATGGAGCAAAACCATTCTGCGTCGATCTTACTCTGCCCACGTCAAAGCTCAAGTCTTTCTAGTAATCGTGAGACGCTGGATCGGAGACGGCCGGGCCGGCGTGAAACCAAGTCGGCTGGGGGACGCGCTTTGCTTGCTGATCCTCCGGTTCCGATCCGCGACAGAACTGAATCGGACACGGAGCGAACTGGTGATCCAGCCGAGGTTCTTGCCCCCTTCAAATCCATGGCCGCACGCCCGCGCCAGGAGGCACCTCGTCCATTCTCAACCTCCGTTCTCTTCCGCAAAGATGACCGCCACGCCAACGGAAGCCGCCGGGGCGGAAGGCGACTCGGAGTTGGAGCGGCGGCGGCGCGCCAGGGCGCTGCTGGACGCCACCGCCCCGGGGCGGAGCATCGCGGTGCGGCGGTGCAAGGTGGCGCTCGAGACGTTCCGGCGCGACGGCGACCTGCGGGAGGCGCGCTCGCTCCTCCGCGACGCGCTCGCCTGCGCCAACGTGCACCACCCCTCCATCTACCGCGCGTGGATCTCCATGGAGGAGGAGGCCGGCACCGCCGCGGCCGCCATCCGTGAGCTTTTCGAGGCGTG
This sequence comes from Digitaria exilis, assembly GCA_015342445.1. NCBI lineage: Eukaryota > Viridiplantae > Streptophyta > Magnoliopsida > Poales > Poaceae > Digitaria > Digitaria exilis. Next base: position 807,994 of record JACEFO010001732.1, read on the forward strand.
GCGCGGCTGGTACCACCACCAGCAGCTCGAGAAGAAGGGGGAGGGGGAGGCGAATGGCGACGAGGGCGGCTTCTGGTGCCGGTACATCGGCTTCGAGCTCCGCCGCGGGAGCGCCGCGAGCGCGCGGGGCGTGGCGGAGCGCGCCGTGGCGGCGTGCCCGCGCGACCCGGCCGTGCACGCCAGGTACGCCAGGGCGGAGCTCCGCCTGGGGTGCCCCGGCCGCGCCCGCGCCGTGCTCCTGAGCGCCCTCGACGCCTTCGCCGCCGCGGATGACGCCGAGGCACGGGGGTACCTGGAGCGGGAGGTGGCGGCGTGCGGCGGCGGCGGCGACTCCGCGGCGTGCCACGGGAGGACCTGGAGGCAGCTTCGCGGGCTCTTGCCGCGCTGCCCCCGCAGGTGGTCTCGCCCGGCGCAGGGCTACCGGCGGCTACTCGCCGTTGCGTGATGCTAGCGATCGAACAGAGATATCGACGATAACATTGTAATTGGCAAACAGCACTTGCGAGACCTTGATAGATGCCGAAAGGATCTGATTCATACTCTTGTAATGGGCAAATATTGTTAGAGAAAAATTTTGTGGCACTGATGGGGAATCCATCCAAATTTTGTGACATCGATGAAATTTTCTCAAGGTTGTTTCACTTTCACATGACCCTTACTGGAACCCCAATTTATTGCCAACATGTTTTTAGCAAATTTGCAACTTAAAACCAGATGGCTTGCAGTTTCTGGTACTTGCAGGATGTATAGGTCACATGTATAATAATCTAAATCCATATTTCTTCTTAGGCCATGTTCAGATTCCTAACTTTTCACTATTCATTCCAACTTTTCACTATTCATTCTAATTTTTCACTATTCCTTCCTCACAAAACACGTTTCCCAACGAATACTACAGTGTTTTTATGATGCTACAATGTTTTTTCCTATAATCTACACCATGTGTTTAGATTGTAGGAAAAAACACTGTAGCATAAGAAAAACAATGTAGCATTCGCTGGGAAACGTGTTTTGTGAGGGAGAAATAGTGAAGGGTTGGAATGAATAGTGAAAAGTTGGAATGAATCGTGAATAGTTGGGAATCTGAACATGGCCTTAGTACAGATCTCTGGTGCTAAGTTGGTCCTTGGTTAGCAGCCAGAAAAAAAAAAACCCCTTTATGTTCCATTTGAAAGTCAGATTTTGAAAACCGAAGGAATGAGGAATGTCCATAATGCATTGATGTGTCCAATTAAGGCCTTGTATGAATTTTCAAATCATTTGGATTGCACATTGCCTCGCCTTTCCATTTAAGTTGCAAAATCCATCATGGTTGCAACGATAAACATAAGTTGTGAAGCTTGGTAATGATAAGTGCCAGGGCGGTTCAAACATTCCCCAATTCCCTAGGAAGAGAGATGCCATCAACACTGACCCAGGACAGGCCAGCCCAGCCGATGGTTTGATGCACTGTCACCAGATTCCCCAAAAATACACTCTATATAATAAAAAATTACTGTAACCAAGTCCTAAGAAGTGTGTGCTATAACACTGTAGGTAAGTCCTAATAAGCTTGTTCGGTTGGTGAGAGATATGATGAATAAGAAAAAAATTAAATAAATAGTATTTCTTTTTTGGAAAAAATTTGAAAACTAAACGCACAGGTTTCTGAGGACGCCTCGTGTGGCTGTGTTGAGCAGTGCTACACGCAACCGTTGAACCTACACTGAAACATACTGTTTCAACTCTGCTTTTGTACTGCGCATCCAGTGGTACCGGTAATATGACCCGATTGACCCCCTTCATCAATATATGTTCTGTCGCCGTTGCAAAACCGTAGTAGCTCGGCTCTTCTTTGCTCGCACGAACCCGTGTCATCATCGCGTGGCAGACGTGAGCCATCAAAATCTACATCAATCCCTTATATGCCATCAAAATCTACAACATCCCTTATGCACCATCAATTATAATTTCACGTCTGCCAATGATGGCACAAAATAAAGAGCACATAAGGAATTTTCTCAAGAAAGATAAGTCATTGCACACTGCATTCACAGGAGCAAGAAGCATATCGTGGTCCCGCAATGTCCCGATAATTCAGGTTACAAAATAAACACTACAGCATCAGCAGCAACACGATCCACTGTGCCAACGTCCAAAGCAAATGGTACACTACAGATCATGGGGGAGCCAAAAGTTTAAGAAAAAAAGGCCATCCAATCCAGCTGGGGTCTGGTCCTCTCTGCGTGAGGGTGCACGGCATGATGAAGGGCCTCGGTTGCTATTGACCATTGACCAGACACTACTGGAAATGGCAGGGCGGTGGTGTTACAGTGGATGATGATGGATTCCGACCATGTTGCTCCAAGATAAGGGTGCAAACCAGTGTGGTTTTTCCTGACCCCTGGGTCAGGATTGGTTCAAGAACTTACCACTGTTGCCGCAGGCCTAAGAGCATGCTAGATTCCACCGACCATCTGTAAAAGCGATCAAGTAGGAGTGGGAAAACAGGGTTAGACACATCAGGTTCTGCTGCTCCCTATGGGTACTGGAATCTGAATGATATACACGTAGATGAAAATTAGCTTGCCCTATGAGTAGACTGTGGAAACAAAAAGGGAATGCCACAGATTTGGCAGCAGAAAGGTGGTTCCGAACATCACATTCAAGCACTTCTGGTTTGGTTCAAGTACTAACCAGTTCCATCCTTTTAAGTTTTAACTACTACAGTTTGGTTTTATTAATGATCATAGCAGAAGTTCCTCATACACCTAGGATTATGCTTGAATAAATTAGGAAATGCTTGACCTCAGTTGCTACTGAATGGAATATTCATGTTGACACAATCAGAAAGGTAGTTCGAACATCACATTCAAGCACTTCGGTTTGGTTCAAGTACTATCAAGTTCCCTCCTTTTAAGTACTACAATTTGGTTTATTAACAATCATAGCAGAAGCTTCTCATGCAGCATTTTAAATCTGGATAATCTTAATGCTTGAATAAACTAGGAAATGGGTGACCTCAGTTGCTACTGAATGGAGTATTCATGTTGACACGATGAGAAACAAGAACCTTCAGCTACTAGTAATTCACATGTTGTAGAGCATACAGTATGTGCATTGAAAGCATGCAGTATTCGACAGAGTTACTAATAAGCATGAAAAAAGATCAAGTTCAAACAGCACGACACTAGTATTGGGCTAGCAGAGTACCACACTAATTGACAAGCAAACTGCATGATTCATATAAAAATAGATCTGAAAGAAGGATCACCTTTTTAGGGTGAGAAGATACCAGGCTACTCGCAGCTCTATAGGATTTTAACAAAATCTGGTGCATCATTCCTTGCCCCCGCAGTGGTGCGGTAAACATATAACTTATCAACTCTAGATGGATCGCCATGGTTTTCCTCCATTTCACTGCTTTCATCTAGCTCGTTCATGATCTCCACATTGAGCACTGGCATCTTTGTCGCAAGGACTTGGCACCCCTCTAATGTGACATTGCATCCTGACATCCAAAGGGATCGCATTGTCTCATACTTGGCAACATTTCCCAAGAGTGCAACATCGCTAAATGGACTGTCTCTAATCTCAAGCTTCCTTAGATTCTTGCATCCGTTCATCACATGCATCATCCCCTTGTCACTATCTCCAGCAAATGCTATAGAAAGCATCTCAAGTTGTTTCCCATACTTTCCAATATCCATGAAAACCTTATCAGTGAGAAGACCTGATATTGACAGTCGTCTTAGCCCCTTGCATTCACGAACAATTGCACCAAAGCCTTCATCTAATGGCTGGTTTGTTATGGCATCCGGTTTCTTTGGCTCGAGGATACAGAGTCTAAACCTTATGAAATTTGGGCAGTTCTTGGATACAGTTATTAGTGCTTCATTGGTCATTTGGTGACAGAAATACAACAACGAGCGCAGTTTTGGGCAGCCTGATGATATTGCAACAAGTCCCTCTTCCGTGACAGCAGAATAACCAGCAACATAAAAATCTGATGGGAACACTCTAAGCTCCTGAAGATCTTTGCAACTGGAGGCCACCACTTGCAAACCCTTGTCAGAGATGCAATCCAGCACCTGCGGATGCTCAAAATCATTACTTGTTTTCTCATATAATGTACAAGCATGGTATGCCCAAAGCAAAGAGAAGGGAACTTACCAAAAGACGCTGGAGTTTCACACAGCGGCTAATCATTTTTGTCAGATCAGAATAATCCAGCGTGGGAGTATAGCTCAAGTTTAGGCCTGTTAGGTGATGGCAAAGGGGATAGATAAATGGAACACAAATGGGAGAAGCATCCCAAAAACCTGACAAACTCTTCAGCATTTTGCATTTCTCTAGTGCACTACTCAGCCTCAGGTAGGATTCGGACTCATCTGTCAGATTCCCTGTCCCCAGGTCTTCCAAATTTGGGGTGCGTACTAGTATCTTGGAGAGTGTATCTACTGATACAGAACGATTCAACCTCAAGCTGCGCAGGTTTGGAGACCTAGCAACCAGTCTCTCTAGTGCACCAGGATTCACCTCTCCTTTGATGCAAGCAAAATTCAAGGAGACAAGCGAAGTGCAGGAATCAGGGAAGCAGGAGAGCCACCTGGGCCCATGGTCGTCCACGTTATTTTCCTGCAAATCCAACTCCCTGAGGAGCCTAGAAAACATACAGAAGGAAGAAAACAGAATCAGTTAAAATCAATCAACTACAGCAGATAATAGCAATGATAATAATTTTTTTAACAAAGGATTGCATCTAGTCACAGAAAACAGTTGTATGCAGCATGGCCACAACAGACCTAGTTAACTCTATACACTATGGCCAAAACTGGATTTATTCACCACACTGAATAACAATTATAGAAATCATCCACTGAGGCACTGAAGAAATGCAAAACATCTAAAGAGCAAATATATGAACAGAACAAACAAATACTACTTGAATTAACTGTTTCATCATAGTTCAGCTCACTCAGGAAAACAGTAATATCCTATGATTTGGTATTGTTTATAGATTGATATGACCTGAACAGCTGTACCGTAAGTGAAAAATACGTGGAAGATAAGCTCCAAAAATATCACAACTAATGGCACATACACCAGACGAGTTGACATTAATAAGAACTGTTTAAGGGACCAAGGTTTTCAAGACATGTTCATTTGCAATGACTTGCAATAGCTGCTTAAGGACTCAATGTTGACATGAACAAGCACACGAAGATACCACGGTCAAATCAGGAACACACTTTATGAAAATTGAACAGGCAAGTCACTGCACTTAACGAAAATGCTGTATTTGAAAAACTGGAACAGAAAAAGCTCACTTGCAGTGACTCGCAATTGCAGCTAGCCCATCGGTGCTGAACCCCTCGCAGCTGATAAGGACTAAGGCCTTGAATCTTGGGAATGACCGAGCTAGAAGCTCAAGATTCTCATCTAACACAACCATCCGCTTCATACGCAACTCCTCAAGACCCATGCAGCTTCTCGCCGCTGCATCAATCCATGGCCCCGCGTAGCCACCCCAATCAGGCGGCACAAGGTTGAAGTCTGCAAAGTGCGGCTTCCCCTTCACAGTCAGTGCCCTTACATTGGGGAACCGTTGCACCACACGCTCAGGGCGTACAGCGTAGCAGTTCCCCACAAATACAGCTCGCCTGCTCAGCCTCTCGACCTCATACCAAACCCTGCAGACAAGCGAAACCGTGTTCCGGTCGCTGTGCAACGGCAGGAAGCTGAATATGTGCTCCACCACCTCCTCAGGGAAGTAGGTCATGGCACCCTCCCCTAGGAACACCTTACTACCAAGGAATGAACTGGATCTGATCTCTTCCAGCCTTCTCCTCCGGGTTATCCAAGAAAGACCCTGAAGTCAAACAACAACAACAGAACAGAAATGCAATCTGCTCCCTTCCAGCTTCCGGGTTATTATTCAAGACAGCAACAGGACAAGCAATCAGCAACAACTAAAAGTCTTCTGAGCACACGACCTCATGCTATAACTCTCTTGAACATGCACCAAGCGGGAAGTAGTAATGATAAGTCAAACTGTCAAACAGAAGAAAGCAGAGTCAGGTCAACTGAGCAAGGAAACCGATTGCGTTTTCAGATCTGCAGCCAGGCCACCTTCCGACAGTTGCCGCATCCGTCATCCATACCCGATTTGGACTTGGGGAAGCCAAAACTGCTCGAAATGAGCCGGAGATGGTGACCACCCTCCTTTCAGCCACCGATCCACTCCACCGAAACCTGCACACACCCAAAAAAAAAAAATCGCCTCTCCTCAGCTCCTGCCGCCTCCATGCGACTGCGCGGAGATGCAAACATGCGCCCCAAAAAAATGCCACATCCTACCTCGCTCAGATCCGCGCCGCCGGAGCGCCAGATCCCCGCGGACTCCCAGCCCCCTGCTTCCTCCCCACCAAACCCCGCTGGAAAAAGGAAACCTCCTCCCTTCGTCGACCGAAGATCACTCGATTTTCGCCGCCACGCCGCTCCGGCCAGTCTCCGCCGCGCCCGTCAAGGCGCGCCCCCCGGGTGAGGTGAAAGGGGGAGCGGAGCGCGTAAATCCGAGGCAGGCAGGCAGCCGCGAAGCGCGGTGTAAGCCGGCGGTGGCCGGCGGCGGGCGAAGGGCGGGGTGGGAAGTGAGGTGAGGAGATGCCTCTCTCTCTCTCTCTCTCTCTCTCTCTCTCTCTCGCTCTCGCAGGGCAGCAGAGGCGGGTGGAGAAGAGAGGAGGTGCACAGGTGAAGTGGGAGGAGGAGGTCGGGGTGAACCGGCTAATAATGGCGGGGGTGAGCCGGTGGGCGGTCGGGTCGGGGGGCGAGCCGAGCCGGCGTGTGTGTCCCTATCCACCGGCTCCGGATAAGATGTGTCAGGACGGGGACGCCAATTTGCTACGCGCACACGAGTGTAGTGCACTCTCAGTTTGGTTTTTTTTTCTCCTTCTTCCATAACATCTTTTAATTTTGCTAGTAGTATATGTAAATTTCAGAAATTTATTTAATCATTTTGCTAAGTAGGTTGTTTTAATCAGAAATTTGTGAAACGGTCGAGATGGGTACGGTCAGCCGGTGGCCCTCAGGCAGGCAGGCGCGGCAACAGGAAAGCAAAAGCAAAGCAATGTCCTGTCACGTCCTGCGCCTGTCCTCACGCAGCAGCGTGGTCATGCATGAGCAACGCCAACGCAAAACAGTGCCGGCACGTACGTACGCGTATACGGAGACCGTACCAATAGTCTACTATTCCCCCAGCGTGTACACGCATACATCCGTCACTCCATCAGTTTCCACAATTCCACTACTGCAGGCAGCTACCGTTCGTTCATTCTCTCACCGCACTAGCCTGCATGCAAGTCCACAATGATTTGATGGCGCTTTATAACCCCTTTATGATGGGTGTGGCAAAAATGACATCAGCCTCTTAACTCCTCCCTCTCCATCCCATTCCAAATCCATCATTATCAGTCCTTTGTCCAGCATGAGCATCCACCATCACCAGGGTTTTTTTTTTCATCCTTCTCGTTATGCTGTTGCTAGGGATAATAGGTTAGATCTTGACCGTCGATTGCTTGATTTTTGAGATGCAGTTTCCATAAAATCTAGGATTTTTTACATTAAGGCCTTGTTCACATTCTCAATTTGTCACTGTTCATTCCAACTTTTCACTATTCCTCTATCACAAAACACGTTTCCCAACGAATGCTACAGTGTTTTTCTGATGCTACAGTGTTTTTTCCTACAATCTAAATACACCATAAGTTACTTTTGAATAGCCGGTCAACTTTTAGCTCGGATTAGATTAACATTCTCTCTGTTCCGATTATATAAGCATCTTTATTAGATCCGTTTGCTAATATTTAGATGGCAATACATTTAACGTATCAAGCGCCACAAAAGCGATGGATAGCTCTACCAAAGAAAAAGTAGTATGCCAACACTCATACGGATATATCCTCGAATAATTTTCTTTTAGTAATTAATTTTGAACAGAGGGAGTACATAACTAATAGCTAGTATTTCACAAAAATTTACCGCCTTTCTATATACATAATCTCTTCCTTTTCCTCACTTCGATCTTCCACCATTCCAATCATTCACCACATACTACTCTCTTTAGAAAATGGAATAGCCTTCGTCTAAAATTCACCATGCAGTATTAAGTTTTTCTAAAATTCTCATCTTAAAAGTTGATGGAAGATATATAAATTGTACATCGATGAATGAATAAATGAAAATTAAAGCATATTATTGTTTCTCGGTCCAATATTATCATACATATCCAGTGATGACCTTGTCTTGCTTGGAGAGCGAACAACCTCCCTTGATCCCTTATGCCTCAATAGAGAAGTTGCATCTAACTCCGAAAATTGCATGCAAAAAGAGATAACTTTTTTTTTCTAAAAAAACCCAAGTCATTATATATACCGCAAATGACTTCGAAAACTGCATGCAAAAAAGAGATAAGTTTTTTCTAAAAAAAACCAAGACATTATATATACCGCAAATGACAATGACCACTAAAATCAAGTCTCCATCTTTCATAATTACCACAGCCCAACCCAGCCTTGACGTGACATTGCTTATTATGTGGCCACTTCTCATCCTCCACCAAAGGCTAATAGCATCATATTCACTGCTTCTCATCTAATTCATATGGTGGTAACTATCACTTTGCTCTCACTTGCACACGCTACCAACGTCAAAGGCTACATCTCTGTGTGTATTTTGATGTTTGGGTCCTAACCCAAACTCTAATAATTCATTTTCTCCGTTAATAGTGATGGCGGGTTGTACATGTTTTTACCCTTCTACCTGATTGAAAGGTCCCTTGAGTAGCCTTAAGGGGGGGAGGGGGATGCATAGGCTAAACTTGAAAAATCACAAAAATAATTTGCAACGGAAGTTCCAATACCGACTCAATTGGCCCACCTCGGCTCAGCCGGTTCTAGGAACTCAATCTGACATGGAGTACTTTGATCAAGCAACCTCTCAACTAGTAGATCGGGCCAAGAATGTGAAAGTCAAATGTATGAACTTGATGAACATGAAGAACAACAAACAACAATGGAGACAAGAGATTTTATCCGAAATTCACTCCCACAAAAGGGAGCTACGTATCTGTTGAGGTGTCCACAAAGAGTTGGGTCTCTCTTTATTCTTTTTCTCCCTCAATCGACCACAAAGATCAAGATTGAGTCACTAGCAAATCCTCCGCGAGGATGGGTAATACAAACTTGTCGGGGCTACCCACCTGAGTTGACTGCTCAACAGCGACACATTGCCATCTAGGAGTCCAAGACTCCGACTAACAAATCCAAAGAGAAGCTTGTGGTGATTCCAAAGCTCAAGGGAATGGGGAACAACTCACTCAAGCTCTTTCAAGGTCCTCTCCCAATCTCCCTTTGATTCTTGCAATGGATGCACAAAGAGAGGAGTTTGGGGAGGGGAAGTGAAGCCAAGACCTTGTTTGTTTCAGTTTTGGTGCGAGCAAGAGAGACTGAGTGAAAGGAGAGAGAAGGGTATATAAAGCCCCCTTCCCCCAAACTAGCTGTTACTATGTTTTATGTGTAAAACAGGCTGAGTTGGTCTGGGTACCGGCTTGTTTTACCCAGAGCCTCATTCTTGGCCCAATTTGGCCAAACCGACTGGGTGGTCATGACAGCCTAGCTGGGCTGAGATGAATATGTGTTTGGTTTCAAGGTTTTGTGAGTGGACTTTTGAGCTTTCAAACGCCTATGAAAGTGCATTTGGCCCCCTAGTGGTTTTGGTGTTGATAACAACCATAATTTGGAGGTTTCATAATTTTATTGAGATATGTGTAGGTGGTAAATGAAATGAGAAAAAGAAATATACAAAGAGGTCCCCTACTCAAAATAATATGGTGTGAAAGCTCATATGAAGATTTAAATTGAATTTATTCTTTGAATTTGAGTATAGGAAACACCGTACTATTGAAAGCTTCTAGGCCCCAAGATTAAAGTTTTGGTAATTAATGGCAACACCTTGTGGACTAACAATTTCATTGAGCTTATGAATTAAGGTTAGTCATAAAAATTCGCTATGACATGCCATAGAGATGGTAGTGTGTAAAGCGAGAATGCTTCCGCAAAGAAAAGTTGATATGAAGTGGCAAAAGATTCAAGGCAAAGGTACAAAGATAGGATTTTCTTTTTGCCGATCAATAGGTGTTTAGAGAAGTAAATTGACTGGATTTATAGGCTAGATAGCCGTACTATCAAGAGGGATCAACTTACAGTTGCTTGATGAGTCAATAGTGCCACATTGCTCAAAGTCTTGGATTTGCATGCATATAGATGAGAGTTATTTACTAACTAAAAATATGCTGAAAATGGCGCTAGGCGGATGGTCCGGCCAGGCATGGCGGACGGTCCGCCTCTATAAGGAAAGTTGCACAAAGCTGGTGTGCTCTCTGGTGGATTTGAACGTCAACGACGGACGGTCCAGCTCTGGTGACCGGATGGTCCGGTGTTGGATAATTTTTTGGACAGAGGCTCGGCGCTCTCTGGTGGTTTTCAAAGTCTACTGCGGACGGTCCGGCTAGATGGAGCGGACGGTCCGCAGGCAAAGGTTCGGACTTGTCCGAACGTCGCCCGTTCTGTGTAAATGAGGACTGAACTGCGGACGGTCCGCTACCAGTGTGTAGCGGACAGACGGTCTGATTTCTGAATAACAGTCAGTTTTGACACACTATGATGTGACACATAGACGTTGGATTACAATGGCGGACCGTCCGGTTCTTTAGAGGTGGACGGTCATCGAGTTCGCAGAGAACGCGAATTTTGAACATAATGGTTGGATTTGGGGCACCCCTCTATAAATAGAGGGGTGACCGGCGTGGGGAGCTCTCTTTGGTCATTCCACTCACTTGCTACACACATTTGAGCTCTCCACTTCCTCTCTCTCACTCACATAGCTTTGGATTACATTTTTGGTGAGATAGAGAGGCATCTAGTGCTAGCATTCAAGGTTTGAGATTTGGGGCACTAAGAGTTCTTCAAGCAAGGTTGTTGATTTGTTACTCTTGGAGGTTGCCGCCTCCTAGATGGCTTGGAGATTGGTTTTCATTGAGCTCTTCAAGAAGATTGTGAAGAGGCCTTTGATTCATTCTCGTGAAGAGGTTCATGAGCTTTGCCTCACCAAAGTGGTGAAAACCATCTCTAGTGGAAAGAGGTTTGGAGAGGTTCATTGATTCCTAGATTGGCTCATACACCAAGTGGATTCTTGGTAGAGGAGCAATTGGAAGCTTTGAATTCACCTCAACGTAGATTAGGGGTGACCGGCAAGTAATCGACACCACGGAAAAAATTGCTTTTGTCTTCGGTTATTTCTTTCACTCAAATTCATACAAGCAATTTACTTTGAGCAATTTCCTAGAAGTTGAATTATACCTTGTCACCCTAGGTTCCAAACCTTTGACATAGGCTAGTTTCACTAGTTGTAGAATTCATCTTGTGTTTCTAATTAAATTTCTCTAGTAGTTGTTCTTTTAGTTTAAAACCGCCTATTCACCCCCCCTCTAGTCGGTAATCCTCGATCCTACAACTATCAAGGGAGACGAGTTTAATGAATAAAGGATGTTAAAGTGCTATATTGAGATGAAAACTAACTTTGAGAGTCACTCACGACAAAACTCGCATTTTTAGGGAAAATCGGATGATCTGATTTTGTGAATCGAATGACCCGGTTTGGTACCGAGTAAAAATTGGCAAAATCAGATGATCCAGTTTTGTGAATCGGATGACCCGGTTTGGCAGGGCACTTAGGTTTTTTACAGCTAATCTGACCCATCCGGAAGATCTGGGTACTACCTGGAAGATCCGGTTTGCCCGATTCAGAACATAACGGTTAGATTTTGGGGTTGCATATAAATACCACCTCTCTTACCCCTTCACTCTCTCTCGCACAACACAACAGAAAAACACATCTTGAGCTCTCTCTCCTTCACTCCACTCCCCTTCAAACCTTGCCCAAGCTAAGATTCACTTGGGGATTGGTTGAGAGAAGAGATTTGAGGATTGTGTGTTGACTTTGAGTGAGGAGAAGCATTTGTTCATCTCAAGAAGTACTTGAAGCATCCTTGACTTGTGATTCGTGTTTGTTACTCTTGGAGCTTGCTCCTAGATGGTTAGAAGTCGCCAAGTGCAGCACCTAGCTTGTGGGAGCGCCTTGGAGGTTTGTATTACCCGTTCCTTGTGTGGAACCATCTAGTAAGTGACTCAATCTTGATCTTCGTGGTCGATTGAGGGAGGAAACGAGTTGAAAGAGACTCTAACCTTTGTGGGTGCCTCAGCGGAGACGTAGCTCCCTTGGGAGTGAACTCCGGGAACAAATCTCGTGTCTCTTTGTGTCTCTTACTTTACTTTTGCTCATATATCTCATATTTGCTATATATTGGTCGATCTATCTCCATACTTGTTTCCGTTGTATTTGATCATAATATATTGCTTCTAGAGTACCCCTGTGAACTTTCTATTCAAGTGGATTTGTGATTAAGTTGTTAGTTTTTGAATCTCGAGCATAGCTGTTCTACAACATCGGATCATCCGAGAGTTACTCGGATCATCCTAGCGTTTCTCGGATCATCTGGTTTCACTGATAACTTGTTGAGAAAGAATTTTCAGATTTTATTAGGTACGCCTATTCACCCCCCTCTAGGCATCTACAAGATCCTCTCAGTCTATGAAACTTACTCTTCCCATCCCTATTGATAGTACGTCTTTCTATACTCAAATTCAAAATATAAAATGAATTTAAATCAGCCAGCTTGAGTATGGATTTTATAAACTCCATAGTTCTTTTCACTTTCAATTTGGCGGTGCATCATCTCGTACTTCAAATTATCCATGTTGCACATCTTTTAAACCATTAGAACTCCAATTTAAATTGTCATCATATCACCAAAACCCACTAATAAGGATGAATGCACTTTCAGTGATACATTAATCCATCATCACTGCATGGAATTTTGGAGACAAGCAACCAAAGTCTCTTGAAATGCTTGAAATAAATTTCTACCATATGAATAATGGGACATTGGCATGTGCCACATATACACAATGTCCTTTTTTGTGAAGTTAACATGTTGCTTATAAGAGCATCTCCAACAGTTTAGCCATCTGGATGGCCATATATCCTAGTTTAGCTATTTTGCACAAAGCCAAGCTCCAACAGATTTGCGATATGGATAGGGATAGCTATCATTGTGTACTCACCATATGGAGTACAAGCATGGCCGTGATCAGATCTTTGGCCATTGACATGCTACATATTCTAAATGTATGAGAGAGATAAAAAGAAAGGTGAGAGCCTAGCATGTGGGTCCCACATAATTAAAAATACATGTCAATAGGATTTAGAGGGTGGAATTTGGCTATCTGTTGGAGTACTCTCCAGTCTCCATAAATTTCGATATTTAATCATGTATTCTCAAGGCTTTCAAAACATGACACACAATTCACAAGCCTTCACATATTTAACCCTAAGCATGCGAATTGTTTTGAAATGAGGGATTTCAGACCTTTTTCTTGATTTCATGATTTTCCTTAATCTTTTTGCCATCTAGGCCACCTGAGCGGATCGATTTTACCTTACGCTCTTTTACCTCTCACTGATTGGATCGACAAACATTCTCCTCACCGTCATGGCCCTCTTTGGCGCCTCGCCGTCGTGCCCCACCTCACCGCCACTTTAACTCCTCACAGGTGTGCCCTTGCCTTGGCACGAAGCCCCCTCCTCTCCCTCCTCACGTTATTCCTCGCGGCGCGACTGCCCTCCGCGAGAATGTCTGATTGGAGGCATGTCTGATTCGAGGAATCGAGATTGTGGTTGTCCGATTTGAGGTTAGGACGGGCGCACCACTCCAACAAAGCTATCTCCGCACGGGACGCCGTCAGTCGTGCGGCTACGAAGGGGCCAAGTGCGGCCGCCGCCGCTGCTCAAGCATGGCTCTGCTCCTCTCCCTATCCCTAGCACCTCGTTCTGCAATTGGATCCGCAAGAAGAAAGACAAATTAATGAGCAAATGAGCTGTCAAACAAAATAAGCAATTAAAAAAAGCAATCAACCGAACTGAATTCGCAGGAGCCAACACTATGCATGGGACTCCATGGGGCTGAGTGTTGGATATATGCCCTAAAGCCAATTGGATTGGATCCACTAAAGGCCCAAAGGGATATTGATCCATGAGGGATTAGGGTTTCTATTGGGCCTATTAGATAGAAACCCATTAGTAGCCCTATATATACGTGGGAGGGGCTAGGGGTGCTACGAACCCTTTTGGCTGCCGCCGCAGCCCTCCACGCCCGCGCCTCCCGTTGCTCTTGCGGACCTAGCAGTCCGGACCATGACACATCCTCCCCGTACGTGTGGATACATTGGAGGTGCTACGCTTGGAGCACAAGGACGAGCCGGACCAGACGGACGTTGCAACTATACTGCCGGCCACATCGACGCGCTCTCCTACACCGAGACGGTTCCGCTGCATCCGCGCCTCTAGTGGTAACGATCTGTGATCTCCTACTCGCAAGCTTCCTGGGTTTACACGGTACATTAAAAATGTTTTAGCTAGCGTAGCCTACCCATTTCCCTACAGTGGTATCAAGAGCCATCTTGCTTAGTTTTTGATATAGGTCATGAGCATATGGAGATATGCTTGGTTGTAGATGAATTTTGATCGGGTTCGTGATCTTGCTATGATGGTCGTGTAACGAATTACTCCTACCGGTCGGATATCCGCCATCGGAGTTAAGTGATGCACATAAACCCATTCATGGCTAGATGTAGATCAATATGATTGGTCGAATCGAATCTAGGTCAAGTCTCAGGCGCATGTGATGCATGGCGATAGTAGATTGGATCTACTATGGAGCCGAGAGAGATGCGGAAACATGTTGTTCGGTAAAACAGCCGTAACTTTTGCATACGAACTCGGATTGAGACGATTTTTATATGAAAATTCATCTACGGAAAATTTTAGATGTGGCAGTGACTTTGTGCAGTTTCGGCGAAATTAGATTTCCCAAATTCGGCCGGGAAGGTGGAGTTTTCTGTGATTTAAGTTTGGACGTCGAATCGCCTAACTTGTTTTTGCTGGAATCATGTGATCGGTATGGCCTGTATGTGTATGTGATGCATGTATGTAACAAATTCATGTCCTGCGTGTCATGATTGGGGCAATACGGTTGAAGCCATATGTATTGTCAATTTAATGTAATGGCCTACGTGCCAACATGTGATGATTCAAACGCGAATGCGTAATTTTATTTACTAGTATGCGTTAGATAGTTCTTAGAGGACTCATCGCTAAAGGATGGCGCACATAGTTCATGGCGATGGAGATCAACATGATGAACATTCCAATGGCGATGGAGATCACCATGTGGTTATGGGCCATACCGTGTCACTAATGCTATGTGATTGTCATTCTTATTGTTCTACTTTTGCATGCGATATTTTTATAGTTCATATATGCGACGATATAAGTAGAACGATCCCTCAACAATGTTTAAGCTTGCGTGCCCTCCCAAATCTTGCACCGTCATGTCTTGTACAATTAGTGGTGGGTCTATGAAATTAGGGTGCCACTAGTTTTCCTTGACTAGATGGGTTCGTATCGGATACTTACTCGCATGAGGTTTGGTTACCTTAGACAAAGTCATCTTAACGGTTAAGGACTTTGGGGCACGAAGGTTAGGTGCCGAGACATAGAGATGTCACCCAACAAAAGGAGTCATATGTGATATGATTAGCAAAGAGTTGCTTACCGACCTACCATATCTTCTAGCAGTGATGCTAAAGCTCACTAGTCAACTTGTTAGTTGTGGATCCTGAATCACTAAGAATCAATAGAGGGATATTGATTTTAGTGGGAGTAGATTCAGCTAAGAGTTCACTTGATTTACTTCATCATGGATACGTTGTCTTAGTATTTTGCATATATTTTGTTGTAGATCAATGTCACCAAACAACACACCATTTACTTTGCGTTCGGTCCTTGAAAAGGACAAACTGAATGGGACTAACTATGCGAATTGGATCCGCAACCTGAGAATTGTTCTCAGGGCTGAGAAAAAGGAAGAAGTTCTAGACACCCCATTACCCGATGAGCCTGATGCTGATGCACCTAGCAACAATAAGCTCGCTTACAAGGCAGCACGTGATCTTGATCTTGAAGTGGGCTACCTTATGCTTCGTGCATGGAACCCGAGCTCCAAATGCAGTTCGACAACTATGTTGTCTATGATATGATCATAGCTCTTGAGGAAATGTTCCAGACTCAAGCTAGGACTGAAAGGTTCAATGTCTCTAAGGCCTTTGTTGAGAGAAAGCTTGCAGAAGGTGCGGCCGTTGGACCACACGTGATTAAAATGGTTGGTTACTCTCAGAGGTTGGAGAAGCTAGGCTTCCCACTTGGCCAAGAGTTGGCCACTGATTTCATTCTTGCATCCCTTCCATCCATTTATGGGAACTTCATCTCGAACTACCATATGCATGGGGTGGAGAGGGGCTTGAATGAGTTGTGTGGTATGCTTAAGACGGTAGAGGCTGACATTAAGAAAGGAGCTAGCGGACATGTGTTGGCGGTCCAAAACAAGCCCAACTTTAAGAAGAAGGGCAATTGGAAGAAAAAGGGAAAGGCTAAAGCTGTGATCTCCAAGCCAATTCCTACTCCCAAGCCTGGACCAGAACCAGACAAGCCGTGCTCTCCACTGTCAACTTGGTCACTGGAAAAGAAACTGTAAGGCATACTTGGCTTCTTTGAAGAAGAATGGAAGTAAGAGTACATCCGGATCAGGTGCATTGCATGTTTATATTACAGACATTTTCCTCACTGATTCTTATATCAATTCTTGGGTATTTGATACCGGATCGGTTGCTCATATTTGCAATTCGATGCAGGGAATGATAAGAAGTAGAAGCGTGGTACGAGAAGAGGTTGATTTCCGCGTGGGCAATAATGCAAGAGTTGCTGCATTGAGCGTCGGAATGATGCAACTTCACCTCC